>CAWKZR010000041.1:5000-37017 GCA_963854355.1 Epinotia brunnichana
TTTTTTTTCTTCAAAAAAAAAGAAAAAAAATTAAAAAAAAAATCTAACCCGGGTCTAAAATTTTTGTTTTTTGACCTAGAAAAAAAAAAAAAATGCCATTCGACGCGGAATTGAAAAGCATTTCCCGCAGGTGAATACTAGCAAAATAAAAAATACAGTTTTTAAAATAAAAAATAAAAACCAAAAAAAATTAAAAAAGTTGTATGGGAGCTCGCCGAAATGGGGGGGTTCGACCCCAAGGCAAAAACACCACAGGTGGGGCAGGGTCTAAAAACCCCTTGTGCGAAGTTTCAGCAAAATCTACCGAAATTCGACCCCGTAACCTAACCTAACCTAACCTAACCTAACCTAACCTAACCTAACCTAACCTAACCTAACCTAACCTAACCTAACCTAACCTAACCTAACCTAACCTAACCTAACCTAACCTAACCTAACCTAACCTAACCTAACCTAACCTAACCTAACCTAACCTAACCTAACCTAACCTAACCTAACCTAACCTAACCTAACCTAACCTAACCTAACCTAACCTAACCTAACCTAACCTAACCTAACCTAACCTAACCTAACCTAACCTAACCTAACCTAACCTAACCTAACCTAACCTAACCTAACCTAACCTAACCTAACCTAACCTAACCTAACCTAACCTAACCTAACCTAACCTAACCTAACCTAACCTAACCTAACCTAACCTAACCTAACCTAACCTAACCTAACCTAACCTAACCTAACCTAACCTAACCTAACCTAACCTAACCTAACCTAACCTAACCTAACCTAACCTAACCTAACCTAACCTAACCTAACCTAACCTAACCTAACCTAACCTAACCTAACCTAACCTAACCTAACCTAACCTAACCTAACCTAACCTAACCTAACCTAACCTAACCTAACCTAACCTAACCTAACCTAACCTAACCTAACCTAACCTAACCTAACCTAACCTAACCTAACCTAACCTAACCTAACCTAACCTAACCTAACCTAACCTAACCTAACCTAACCTAACCTAACCTAACCTAACCTAACCTAACCTAACCTAACCTAACCTAACCTAACCTAACCTAACCTAACCTAACCTAACCTAACCTAACCTAACCTAACCTAACCTAACCTAACCTAACCTAACCTAACCTAACCTAACCTAACCTAACCTAACCTAACCTAACCTAACCTAACCTAACCTAACCTAACCTAACCTAACCTAACCTAACCTAACCTAACCTAACCTAACCTAACCTAACCTAACCTAACCTAACCTAACCTAACCTAACCTAACCTAACCTAACCTAACCTAACCTAACCTAACCTAACCTAACCTAACCTAACCTAACCTAACCTAACCTAACCTAACCTAACCTAACCTAACCTAACCTAACCTAACCTAACCTAACCTAACCTAACCTAACCTAACCTAACCTAACCTAACCTAACCTAACCTAACCTAACCTAACCTAACCTAACCTAACCTAACCTAACCTAACCTAACCTAACCTAACCTAACCTAACCTAACCTAACCTAACCTAACCTAACCTAACCTAACCTAACCTAACCTAACCTAACCTAACCTAACCTAACCTAACCTAACCTAACCTAACCTAACCTAACCTAACCTAACCTAACCTAACCTAACCTAACCTAACCTAACCTAACCTAACCTAACCTAACCTAACCTAACCTAACCTAACCTAACCTAACCTAACCTAACCTAACCTAACCTAAAAATTAAAAAAGTTGTATGGGAGCTCGCCGAAATGGGGGGGTTCGACCCCAAGGCAAAAACACCACAGGTGGGGCAGGGTCTAAAAACCCCTTGTGCGAAGTTTCAGCAAAATCTACCGAAATTCGACCCCGTAACCTATCCTATCCTATCTATTATTAACCTAACCTATCCTATCCTATCTATTATTAACCTATCTATTATTAACATTGACTTTGACATTGACTTTGACATTGACTGACATTGACTTTGACATTGACTTTGACATTGACATTGACTTTGACATTGACTTTGACATTGACTTTGACTGACATTGACATTGACTTTGACACTGCATAAGTAAGTTTGTAATCCTATACAAATACATGCGGTTACAAAGTTACTTTTGCAGTTCCTTTCTGCAAAACTATACAAACGTTATATGCGGTTACACATTGATTTTGACTTTGACATTAACTTTGACATTGTTTTTGACATTGACTTTGACATTGACTTTGACATTGACTTTGACATTGACTGACATTGACTTTGACTTTGACACTGCATAAGTAAGTTTGTAATCCTATACAAATACATGCGGTTACAAAGTTACTTTTGCAGTTCCTTTCTGCTTTGCAACTTTGACATTTTTTATCTCTGAAACGGTACAAGCTAGCGAAAAACTGACTTCAGATTCGTTATACAATTTACCTACTCTTTGCAAAAACATTTTTTTTTCTTCAAAAAAAAAGAAAAAAAATTAAAAAAAAAATCTAACCCGGGTCTAAAATTTTTGTTTTTTGACCTAGAAAAAAAAAAAAAATGCCATTCGACGCGGAATTGAAAAGCATTTCCCGCAGGTGAATACTAGCAAAATAAAAAATACAGTTTTTAAAATAAAAAATAAAAACCAAAAAAAATTAAAAAAGTTGTATGGGAGCTCGCCGAAATGGGGGGGTTCGACCCCAAGGCAAAAACACCACAGGTGGGGCAGGGTCTAAAAACCCCTTGTGCGAAGTTTCAGCAAAATCTACCGAAATTCGACCCCGTAACCTAACCTAACCTAACCTAACCTAACCTAACCTAACCTAACCTAACCTAACCTAACCTAACCTAACCTAACCTAACCTAACCTAACCTAACCTAACCTAACCTAACCTAACCTAACCTAACCTAACCTAACCTAACCTAACCTAACCTAACCTAACCTAACCTAACCTAACCTAACCTAACCTAACCTAACCTAACCTAACCTAACCTAACCTAACCTAACCTAACCTAACCTAACCTAACCTAACCTAACCTAACCTAACCTAACCTAACCTAACCTAACCTAACCTAACCTAACCTAACCTAACCTAACCTAACCTAACCTAACCTAACCTAACCTAACCTAACCTAACCTAACCTAACCTAACCTAACCTAACCTAACCTAACCTAACCTAACCTAACCTAACCTAACCTAACCTAACCTAACCTAACCTAACCTAACCTAACCTAACCTAACCTAACCTAACCTAACCTAACCTAACCTAACCTAACCTAACCTAACCTAACCTAACCTAACCTAACCTAACCTAACCTAACCTAACCTAACCTAACCTAACCTAACCTAACCTAACCTAACCTAACCTAACCTAACCTAACCTAACCTAACCTAACCTAACCTAACCTAACCTAACCTAACCTAACCTAACCTAACCTAACCTAACCTAACCTAACCTAACCTAACCTAACCTAACCTAACCTAACCTAACCTAACCTAACCTAACCTAACCTAACCTAACCTAACCTAACCTAACCTAACCTAACCTAACCTAACCTAACCTAACCTAACCTAACCTAACCTAACCTAACCTAACCTAACCTAACCTAACCTAACCTAACCTAACCTAACCTAACCTAACCTAACCTAACCTAACCTAACCTAACCTAACCTAACCTAACCTAACCTAACCTAACCTAACCTAACCTAACCTAACCTAACCTAACCTAACCTAACCTAACCTAACCTAACCTAACCTAACCTAACCTAACCTAACCTAACCTAACCTAACCTAACCTAACCTAACCTAACCTAACCTAACCTAACCTAACCTAACCTAACCTAACCTAACCTAACCTAACCTAACCTAACCTAACCTAACCTAACCTAACCTAACCTAACCTAACCTAACCTAACCTAACCTAACCTAACCTAACCTAACCTAACCTAACCTAACCTAACCTAACCTAACCTAACCTAACCTAACCTAACCTAACCTAACCTAACCTAACCTAACCTAACCTAACCTAACCTAACCTAACCTAACCTAACCTAACCTAACCTAACCTAACCTAACCTAACCTAACCTAACCTAACCTAACCTAACCTAACCTAACCTAACCTAACCTAACCTAACCTAACCTAACCTAACCTAACCTAACCTAACCTAACCTAACCTAACCTAACCTAACCTAACCTAACCTAACCTAACCTAACCTAACCTAACCTAACCTAACCTAACCTAACCTAACCTAACCTAACCTAACCTAACCTAACCTAACCTAACCTAACCTAACCTAACCTAACCTAACCTAACCTAACCTAACCTAACCTAACCTAACCTAACCTAACCTAACCTAACCTAACCTAACCTAACCTAACCTAACCTAACCTAACCTAACCTAACCTAACCTAACCTAACCTAACCTAACCTAACCTAACCTAACCTAACCTAACCTAACCTAACCTAACCTAACCTAACCTAACCTAACCTAACCTAACCTAACCTAACCTAACCTAACCTAACCTAACCTAACCTAACCTAACCTAACCTAACCTAACCTAACCTAACCTAACCTAACCTAACCTAACCTAACCTAACCTAACCTAACCTAACCTAACCTAACCTAACCTAACCTAACCTAACCTAACCTAACCTAACCTAACCTAACCTAACCTAACCTAACCTAACCTAACCTAACCTAACCTAACCTAACCTAACCTAACCTAACCTAACCTAACCTAACCTAACCTAACCTAACCTAACCTAACCTAACCTAACCTAACCTAACCTAACCTAACCTAACCTAACCTAACCTAACCTAACCTAACCTAACCTAACCTAACCTAACCTAACCTAACCTAACCTAACCTAACCTAACCTAACCTAACCTAACCTAACCTAACCTAACCTAACCTAACCTAACCTAACCTAACCTAACCTAACCTAACCTAACCTAACCTAACCTAACCTAACCTAACCTAACCTAACCTAACCTAACCTAACCTAACCTAACCTAACCTAACCTAACCTAACCTAACCTAACCTAACCTAACCTAACCTAACCTAACCTAACCTAACCTAACCTAACCTAACCTAACCTAACCTAACCTAACCTAACCTAACCTAACCTAACCTAACCTAACCTAACCTAACCTAACCTAACCTAACCTAACCTAACCTAACCTAACCTAACCTAACCTAACCTAACCTAACCTAACCTAACCTAACCTAACCTAACCTAACCTAACCTAACCTAACCTAACCTAACCTAACCTAACCTAACCTAACCTAACCTAACCTAACCTAACCTAACCTAACCTAACCTAACCTAACCTAACCTAACCTAACCTAACCTAACCTAACCTAACCTAACCTAACCTAACCTAACCTAACCTAACCTAACCTAACCTAACCTAACCTAACCTAACCTAACCTAACCTAACCTAACCTAACCTAACCTAACCTAACCTAACCTAACCTAACCTAACCTAACCTAACCTAACCTAACCTAACCTAACCTAACCTAACCTAACCTAACCTAACCTAACCTAACCTAACCTAACCTAACCTAACCTAACCTAACCTAACCTAACCTAACCTAACCTAACCTAACCTAACCTAACCTAACCTAACCTAACCTAACCTAACCTAACCTAACCTAACCTAACCTAACCTAACCTAACCTAACCTAACCTAACCTAACCTAACCTAACCTAACCTAACCTAACCTAACCTAACCTAACCTAACCTAACCTAACCTAACCTAACCTAACCTAACCTAACCTAACCTAACCTAACCTAACCTAACCTAACCTAACCTAACCTAACCTAACCTAACCTAACCTAACCTAACCTAACCTAACCTAACCTAACCTAACCTAACCTAACCTAACCTAACCTAACCTAACCTAACCTAACCTAACCTAACCTAACCTAACCTAACCTAACCTAACCTAACCTAACCTAACCTAACCTAACCTAACCTAACCTAACCTAACCTAACCTAACCTAACCTAACCTAACCTAACCTAACCTAACCTAACCTAACCTAACCTAACCTAACCTAACCTAACCTAACCTAACCTAACCTAACCTAACCTAACCTAACCTAACCTAACCTAACCTAACCTAACCTAACCTAACCTAACCTAACCTAACCTAACCTAACCTAACCTAACCTAACCTAACCTAACCTAACCTAACCTAACCTAACCTAACCTAACCTAACCTAACCTAACCTAACCTAACCTAACCTAACCTAACCTAACCTAACCTAACCTAACCTAACCTAACCTAACCTAACCTAACCTAACCTAACCTAACCTAACCTAACCTAACCTAACCTAACCTAACCTAACCTAACCTAACCTAACCTAACCTAACCTAACCTAACCTAACCTAACCTAACCTAACCTAACCTAACCTAACCTAACCTAACCTAACCTAACCTAACCTAACCTAACCTAACCTAACCTAACCTAACCTAACCTAACCTAACCTAACCTAACCTAACCTAACCTAACCTAACCTAACCTAACCTAACCTAACCTAACCTAACCTAACCTAACCTAACCTAACCTAACCTAACCTAACCTAACCTAACCTAACCTAACCTAACCTAACCTAACCTAACCTAACCTAACCTAACCTAACCTAACCTAACCTAACCTAACCTAACCTAACCTAACCTAACCTAACCTAACCTAACCTAACCTAACCTAACCTAACCTAACCTAACCTAACCTAACCTAACCTAACCTAACCTAACCTAACCTAACCTAACCTAACCTAACCTAACCTAACCTAACCTAACCTAACCTAACCTAACCTAACCTAACCTAACCTAACCTAACCTAACCTAACCTAACCTAACCTAACCTAACCTAACCTAACCTAACCTAACCTAACCTAACCTAACCTAACCTAACCTAACCTAACCTAACCTAACCTAACCTAACCTAACCTAACCTAACCTAACCTAACCTAACCTAACCTAACCTAACCTAACCCAGTGACACGCCAACCTTGGCCCGAGTCGGACGCGCCGCGCCATCGCTCCCAAGTTGCGCCACTATTTACGCGCCAGTGCGCCAGTGCGCCACCGACCTCTGTCCCACCGCGCCACTGCTCCAGTGCGCCAGTGCGCCACCGCGCCAGCGCGCCACCTCACCTCTGCGTCACCGCTTCACTGCTCCAGTGCACCAGCGCGCCACTGCGCCAGCGCGCCACCTCACCTCCGCGCCACCGTGCCACTGCGCCAGAGCGGCAGCGCGACACTGCACCAGCTCACCCCCGCTTGACTCAGGTATCCCTGTACATTGCGCCAGCGCGCCAGTGCGCCAGTGCGCCAGCGCGCCAGTGCGCCAGCGCACCGGTGCGCCAGCGCGCCAGTGCGCCACTGCGCCAGCGCGCCAGTGCGCCAGTGCGCCAGTGCTCCACTGCGCCAGCGCGCCAGTGCGCCACTGCGCCAGTGCGCCACT
Source organism: Epinotia brunnichana (assembly GCA_963854355.1). Classification (NCBI taxonomy): domain Eukaryota; kingdom Metazoa; phylum Arthropoda; class Insecta; order Lepidoptera; family Tortricidae; genus Epinotia; species Epinotia brunnichana. Next base: position 12,460 of record CAWKZR010000041.1, read on the forward strand.
GCGCCAGTGCTCCAGTGCGCCAGTGCGCCAGTGCTCCACCACGCCACTGCGCCACTGCACCAGTGCGCCACCGCGCCAGTGCGCCACCGCGCCAGTGCTCCACTGCGCCACTGCGCCAGTGCGCCAGCGCGCCAGTGCGCCACCGCGCCAGTGCGCCACCGCGCCAGTGCGCCACCGCGCCAGTGCTCCACTGCGCCAGTGCGCCACTGCGCCAGCGCGCCACTGCGCCAGAGCGCCAGTGCGCTACTGCGCTAGTGCGCCAGTGCGCCACTGCTACAGCGCTCCAGCGCGCCACTGCACCACCCCACCTCTGCGCCTCTGTGCCACTGCGCCAGTGCGCCACTGCGCCTCTGCGCCAGTGCACCAGCGCGCCACTGCGTTAGTGCGCCAGCGCTCCACTGCGCCAGTGCGCCACTCCGTCTATTGATTGCAAAATGCGAGTGGCTCGTTCTCCGCCGCCGCCTTCCAAACCTTCAGAAGCAGGTAAAGAAGAGGATGACCTGGAAATTCCCAGAAGCGATCATGACGCAACTTTTACAGTGCATACAGCAGACGAACTTCGTGAGGAGGCGGGACTGAAGGACAGACATACTGTGTTGATCGACTTCGCTGCAAACAGCCCGGGAAACATGAAGCCGCTAAGGCACAAACTAGAATCAGTCGCATCGAGCGAGATCAACAAAGATCCGTGGACACCTCTCCCTGGGCCACTTCAACCACAACAACAGAGAGCGCACCAAGTCCTTAGTCAGACTGCAAAAAAGACCAAAAAAGACTTTGAGACAATAAAATTGGGGGCCAGTGCACTACAAGTGACAGATACCAACTCGCTCATAAGCACGATCAATCACCTGGCGGAACTCATCGAGCACCGAATATATGAGCAATCGAACACTTCTAGCGCGAATAAAGGAGCTATATGCAGAGCTGCTCGAGAAATCAAAAAGTCTATAGAGGCGTGGCAACACATAAACGATCTTGATATCCCTGAACACCAAACGAAGGAGATAAAATGGATATGTGATGCTGTTAGCAGCCCACCACCAGCCAAGCGCAATGTACCAGACCAAAGTACAAGAAAAATACTTGATAAACTAGAAGAGCTTCAGGATCAAACGGCAAAGATCAGTATAGATCAGAAGGAGATGAGGATATTTATCGAAACCACGATTAACGGAAAACTAACAGACGAAATCACCAAGATCGGTACAGCAATGGAGAGAACAACCACAGAACTCATTGACAAGCACACCAGAACAGGCCTGTCCTATGCGGCAGCTGCTGCGAGTGACCGTATCACTAACCCGGCACCTACCTCCCATATCAACAAACCAGCTATCGTACTAACACCAAAAACAGAAGTAAACAGTTCTCTAGAGACTCTGGAAACATGGAAAAGAAGCATTTCTTTTCGCAACACTTCCTTCGCCCCGGCAAGCACCAAATTTGTCTCTCATAATAAGGTGCGCGTAGAGTTCGATACATTGGAGCAGCGAGAACAGGCACTCTCCATGACAAATGATGTAAACTGCGACATCACGGCGGAGTTGCCCAAATCCTTGTCACCCATGGTGATCCTAAAAGGCGTCTCCGCTGACACTCAAGTGGAACAACTTATAGACATCATTAAAAATCAAAACCCCGCTATTGCTGACGTAATTGAGACGGAACACGATCTGAGCTTTCATTTCAAGAGGGGAAACAGGAACCCCAGGTTATACAACGCGGTTCTCAAGACCTCACCGCAAGTGTTCATGGAAATCATTAAAGCCACCAAAATTAACATTGAGCATCAGAAAGTGCATGCTTGCGAACACCTACCGCTTCTACAGTGCTATAAATGCCTGCAATACGGGCACACACGCAAAAGGTGCACTTCTGAAAACATCACCTGCTCCCATTGTGCGGCCTCCGGACATGAATACCGTAACTGTCCGGTAAAAGAGGATAACACAAAACTCATATGCCATAATTGTACCTTCCATGCTACGAAAAATAATATAAGAATAAACACAAAACACAGCGCAACCTCCGCACTGTGCCCTCGAATGTCCATGATGTGCAACAAAATTAAACAAAGAATAGACTATGGATCCTATAGATCATAAATCTAATAATAATCCCAATACTCACAAATATGGTAACTACAACTGCCTACAAATTAACGAAGGGCACGGGCGAAATGCTCACCAAGAAGTATTAGTATACTTGAACGACAAGGAGACCTCATGTGACTTCGTCTTTCTCACTGAACCATACACGTCTAACCAGCAGACTGTAAAGACTGTACCGGGATACATTACATATCAGTTCCCATCGGATCCGCAACCTATCAAAGCTGCGCTACTAGTCAAGAACACCTGTATAAGCACCTTAGGATATACCAAATACTCGGACTCACACATGGCCATAGCACAAACTACGGAAAAAACAGGAGCTAAAATCTACATCGTGTCCCTGTATGTAGAGCCCAGGAATGATATTAATAACACCCTGAGAAAACTAGAAGGTTTCTTGCAGGAGACAAGGGATTCAAAGCACATTATTGGAGGGGATTTTAACGGATGGCACACCTCATGGGGAAGCCAACAAAACAACATCAGGGGATGTGATGTGGCGGATCTGGTGACTGCACATGGCCTCAAAGTGTGCAACATCGGACACACTCCTACGTTCCAAACAGTAACGCATGGACAACCCAGATCGTCAATTATCGATATTACCCTAGCAAGCAACATGCAACATAACAACCCAATAATAATCACGAACTGGAAAGTTACGTCCGAAGTTTGCCCATCCTCGGACCATAATGCGCTAACTTACAAAATTGCTACATCCGTTAACAAAACCGCACAATGGAACAAAAAGACAAAATTAAGCACATTCAAATACGACACCAGTGGCGTGAAATGGGAACGAATGAGGGCAGACATCGAGAGAGAACTGCAAAGAAAAATGCCGAAGGTAGAAGACATTAACAACAGTGAAAAGAAACAAATCGACATCATCATTGCATCCTTCACCGGTGATATACAAAAAATGTGCGATAAACTACTCTCACGATCGACAGGACCCCCACAGAAACCCCCATGGTGGAACGAAGATCTAAACACCTTAAAAAAGGAAGTAATAAAAAACCACCATGCATTAAACAAAGCCGTCCGACGGAGGCTCCCACTCACGGACATATTGAGAGAGAGAGACTCTATTAGAAAACAATACACTGACGCATGCTGCACTGCGTCCACCAGTGGCTTCCGGGACTTCTGTGAACGGCAAAAGAAAGAAGACGTATGGTCTGTAACAAACCGCATCATGCGGACAAAACCAGTCACACAACCACCCGCCACAATGACCTTATCCAATGGAATGTACACAAAAGACAGCAAGGAGACCGCCGACGCGCTCCTCAAACACTTCCACCCAGACGACACAGAAGACTCTCACGCACAACAAGTACTGAGACAACAAACTCTGCAACCCCCCGACACTCCCAAAGAACCACCTTTTACGACCGGGGAAGTATTGGGAGCCCTGGAGACAATCAACCATAAAAAAGCACCTGGCTCCGACCACCTCACTGCCGACATATGCCTACAAGTGACCAAAATCTTTCCGGAAATCGTAACCGCAATTATGAATAGATGCCTACAAATTGGATACTTTCCTGATTACTGGAAAACAACCACAACTAAAATTATTCCAAAGCCAAACAAGGACGACTACTCCAAATTGCCCTCATTCAGACCTATTGGGCTGGTAAAGGTGTTTGGAAAATTACTAGAAAAACTCATCATAAACAGACTTGTCCACCACATGCATACAAATAATCACGTAATAAACCGACAGTTTGGATTCAGGCTTCAGACCTCAACCATCCACGCCATTAAACACGCACTGAAATTAATAGAAGAGGGCAAAAATAAGGGCGAACAAGTGCTAGCCGTTTCTCTGGATATTCGAGCCGCATTTGATAATGCCTGGTGGCCCGCAATCTTCCAGCGCCTCAAGAAGATCAGATGTCCGGAAAACATCTACAAAATCCTACAGAGTTATGTCACCAACCGACAGGTACAGCTGGCATTTGCCGACTACTCCGCCCAAAAATCACTCTCGCGCGGATGCATCCAGGGTTCAGTGGTTGGCCCAGTACTCTGGAACCTCGTGCTAGATGATCTCCTGGATAAAACGCTACCAGTGGGATGTCATTCGCAGGCATACGCGGATGACGTCCTGCTGATCTGCCGAGCAAAAACTGTTGCAGAACTAGAAGCCAACACAAACCTAGCCGTCGAGGGGATTGCCGAGTGGGGGACCAGCGTGAAGCTGGAATTCGGAAGAGAGAAATCACAAATGGTGGCCTTCACAAATGGAGCCTCTTGTGCCAATGTAACTATGAGCGGCGCGGCAGTACCATTGGTCACCGAAATAAAATACCTCGGCGTAATTATCGACAAAAAACTAAAATTTATACGACATGTACTACACACAATTGAAAAGGCCAAAAAACTGTACTGTAAGATACAAATGTTTATACGCCCTACCTGGGGAGTACACCCAGAGAACATAAGAACCATTTACAAACATGTTATCGAACCTATAATGACGTATGGCTCCTCCATCTGGCAAAAGGCCTTAAAATATCAATATATAAAAAACAAGCTACTCTCCCTGCAGCGTCTTGTGGCGATAAAAATAACACATGCATTCAGAACCATTAACACACCTCTCGCAATCACCTTGGCACAGCTTACACCATTGCCTGCAAAGATCGAATACGCTGCCGAACTAGAAAGTACCAGGCTTCGGGGTGTGTCCTCTTTGTTACCTGGGGATCTTGAAATTGAAAAGCCGGTCCTTCCTTCTGAAATGCTGCATCCAGCACTCAGGGAGGGCATCTCATTCCGGGAGCTCCAAGACGAGGCCGAGGTTGGGCAAGCTCTAGAAAACCACCCGGAAGATTCGTGGGTTTCCTACACGGACGGGAGTCGACACGACAACACTGTCGGAGCGGCTTTTGTCACTGAGGGACCTAATCGCATAAAAACCACTACCAAAAAATTTAAGTTACATAACTGCTGCTCGGTGTACCAGGCAGAGCTTTTTGCGATATCACAGTGCCTTCAATATCATCTGAATACAATCACACCGATACACAACAACAACCACACAACACACATAATTCTAACAGACAGCAAATCAGCCCTCCAGGAACTTGCCAACCCCAACAGCTACAATCCACTAGCAAACACAATTCACAAACTATTACATACACACAAACAACACTCAGACACCCACTTTTACTGGATCAAGGCACACTGTGGTATCGCAGGGAACGAGCTTGCCGACGCGGCCGCTAAGGCTGCGGCCAACCTAAAGAAGACACCTGATTACTCAACAATACCAATATCTAATATTAAGTATAGACTAAAACAGATTGCACAGCAGGCGACTGAACGACTATACAACTGCCCCAACAATTGCCTATACACAAAGAGGATCTTCACCGATCACGAAACAATAAACAAATACCTAAACGACTACAGCTTAACTTTTGAGACAACTCAGTTCATTTCCAATCACGGCTTTCACAAAGAATATCTTCATAGATTCAAAATAACGGACAATGACCTCTGCCCGTGTGACGACACATCGACGCAGTCAATCCAGCACCTAATTCAAGACTGTCCCAGATTCAACTCTAGAAGACTCGAATACGAAATAACATGCACCATGCTTAACATTCACCAAAACAACCTAGAAGAAGCCCTCTCCAAACAGACAACAGCAGAGGCCTTCCACAGCTTCTACAAGCACATTGTTAAAAGACTAAAAAAGTTCAACGGAACATAATACTTTACTCTTCCTTTTCTCTCCTATCGCATTATTACTATATTTTACATATTCTTACTTAAATATATACATCTTAAATATATACGTCTTAAATATATACATATATAAAATATATATAAACATAGCCAACTCACCTCTGCTTGCTGAACCAACAACCGGGGTTCGCTCAGCAAGCAGCGGTAGTTACCATTACTCAATATCTAACCCATCTCCCACGTCTTCTGCTCACAACAACCTGCACAATAATATCTACCCCAAACACTAGGTAAACTACACAACAAAACCCAACTCTAAAACAATAACTCACCTCACTCATTCATCCAACTCTTAATTAAAACACTTTCAAGGGCAACGTGTATACCGTTAGCACTGCGCTCTTGGATCACACAACTCTGCACAGGGTGGTGGTTTTAGTCCGTAGGCGACTGGGCAACATCCCCAGTTGAGTCGGGCATGCTACGGGACCGGGCCGTAGTATCCAATGAGGATCTCCACCACCCACGCAAAAAAAAAAAAAAAAAAAAAAAAAAAAAAAAAAAAAAAAAAAAAAAACCTAACCTAACCTAACCTAACCTAACATTTTCAAACCTAACTTTTGCTAACCTAACCTAACCTAACCTAACATTTTCAAACCTAACTCTTGCTAACCTAACCTAACCTAACCTAACATTTTCAAACCTAACTTTTGCTAACCTAACCTAACCTAACCTAACATTTTCAAACCTAACTTTTGCTAACCTAACCTAACATTTTCAAATCTAACCCAACATGACCTAACATTTTCAAACCTAACCTGGTCAAACCTAACTGTTAAAATTCATAAAAGTGTTTAAAATCTAAAATCATATTGATTCAGCTAGCGGGGGGAGTGGGGGGGGGGGGGGGATAGGGGGGGGGGGGATTGCTTGATATATCTGTCTCGCTCACAACGACACTCTATCTGTCCCTCTCTGCGGGCAATAAATAGGGCGCCCCGGGAATTTTTGTTGTTATTCTCGCTCGTGACTCGTTAACGAACGCGTGTACGTTGAATTTATTCGAACGCAATGGCTCGTACCAAGCAGACCGCTCGTAAATCCACCGGTGGGAAGGCTCCCCGCAAGCAGCTCGCCACCAAGGCGGCCCGCAAGAGCGCGCCCGCCACCGGCGGAGTCAAGAAGCCCCATCGCTACAGGCCCGGCACCGTCGCCCTCCGTGAGATCCGTCGCTACCAGAAGAGCACCGAGCTGCTCATCCGCAAGCTGCCCTTCCAGCGTCTGGTTCGTGAGATCGCCCAGGACTTCAAGACCGACCTGCGCTTCCAGAGCTCGGCCGTGATGGCTCTCCAGGAGGCCAGCGAGGCTTATCTGGTGGGTCTCTTCGAGGACACCAACCTGTGCGCGATCCACGCCAAGCGCGTGACCATCATGCCCAAGGACATCCAGCTCGCTCGCAGGATCCGCGGTGAGCGCGCCTAAGCTCTCAAATCGGCTGGCTAGGAGCGCTTACACCACACCGTCGTCTGCGCAAGCGCACACGTGTTTGTGTCTGGCGTTCCAGTCAAAACAAAAGGCCCTTTTCAGGGCCACATATGATTCGATAATTTAAAAAGGTTTCTTTGAACAACACTTACGTCGATCAATCAAAATGTCTACTATATATCTAAATGACAATACCTACTACCTATGCCTTAGAGAGCTAACCTATTGGCTGACTAAATATATACCTATAATATATATATATATATATATATATATATATATATATTTACGCAGCAGTATTAGTACGCAGATACATAAATGAGATTATTATTATGGTACAATACAAAACGACCGATCGGCAGCTGTAGGTAGGTAAGTAAGTAAAACGAACGATATTGGTGAATCCATCATTGCTAGGGAAATAATTTACCCCTATATGTTTTTTTTTTTTTTTTTTTTAAAGATAATATAGCGTTAGGTACACCTAATTATATGACATATATAAATAAAATACTTGAACACACACAGTGTGGAGATAATAATTGTATAAAATATTGTGCGTCGTGAGCGGGCGGGCGAGCGAGCGAGCGAGCTAGCTAGCTAGCTAGCTTTGTAGGTATTGTTGTATGAAGCACCGAGTGCTTTTTCACTGTTTTTAGTTCGATTTAATACAAAAGCTGAATTCATTTAGTAGTTAAAGATTAGAAAACATAATATAAATGGAGAATTCCTAAATTATCGTGACGCGCGCGCGCTGTATTTCGATATTTCCCCACCCCCCGTCTCCCCGCATGGTGGCAGAATGTATAAAAGAGGGCTCCGAAAGTGCGATAGCACATTACTCCACTACAACTCGTCGTCGACGCGCGCTGTTTGCCGTGTCGATTCAGTTTCGTGTCTGTGTGTGCAAGTAACTCAAGTAATCAACCACAATGACCGGCCGCGGCAAGGGAGGAAAAGGCCTGGGGAAAGGAGGAGCCAAGCGTCACAGGAAGGTACTCCGTGACAACATCCAGGGCATCACCAAGCCGGCCATCCGTCGTCTCGCCCGCAGAGGCGGCGTGAAGCGTATCTCCGGTCTGATCTACGAAGAGACTCGCGGTGTGCTGAAGGTCTTCCTAGAGAACGTGATCCGTGACGCCGTCACCTACACCGAGCACGCCAAGAGGAAGACGGTCACCGCCATGGACGTCGTCTACGCTCTGAAGCGCCAGGGCCGTACTCTGTACGGTTTCGGAGGCTAAGCGCGGCGTACCGCGCGCGCGCACTGCTCACATCGGACCTGCCTGTCTACGCTTAAGTTTCGCCGTCTCTCGTTTCGCTCTAGTCTTTCTTTCATTTGATAGTAAGTCTAGACGACGACGACGACGACGACGGCTGGCCCCGGTCGGCCGGCCGGTGTCTGGTGTGATGCGGTCGCGCAAACAAACAAACAAAAAGGCCCTTTTCAGGGCCGCATATGATTCGATAATACAATTTATTTGTATGGTTTCTTTACGGCACAGACATACAGTCAATCAATCAATCGACAAATTGTTCATTTATTATTATAAACACACACACAAGATAGGTAGGTACACACTTATTACATACAAACAAAAATTACGCACTCTCTTTGACAATTCAAGTAAAATTAATGTTAGCAGGCTAGATTTAGTTAGATACTCGAGGTTAGCTTACTACTAAGCAAGTAAGGTATATATATTTATGAAAGATTGCTCACAGACATGCATAATATCTGCCAAGTGAGCGAGTACCTACTATCTATGTACGCACCGCAGTTATTTATTATTATATAATCAAAATTGCACGATTCGATTGATTGACCGTCTGTTTGTACTTATGTACCCCTATGTACCTATGCACGTTTCACTCAATTAAAATTAAGCGAAACTGGGTACCCCCAAATCATATCACTCGTACTAGCAGAATACGAGAGATATGTATACACGCCTGCCTGCCGCGCGCGCCGCTCATTTCCTCTTCTTCTTCTTCAGCGCATTATTATTACGATGATGATGATGATGATGATGATGACTGTCAGATAATCAGAATATATATTATTATTATAATATATAACCCAGATTAACCACCAACCGCCACCACCACCACCACCACCACCACCACCACCACCACCATTCACACTCCGCCCGACTGCCCGAAACTTACCTACTCAGTTACCTACACTACAGTGTCCAACTAATGCGCGCCGGCGGCGCCGCTCTTGAAATAATATTACCGAACATTATTGTCTTGTATATACTTGATAATAACTAATATATATTAGATTATCAAGTTCCTCTCCCGTTTACCTCGGCACCAGCCACCAACCATCGCACGTAGGTAGTCAACACTCGCAGTACGGCTGTTTTACGGCGGTGGAGATAACGCATCAAAATAACACTATTACAATAACCTACAACTGATGTTTATGTGTTATTTCCACCTGCGGGATCTTCGCTTTTAACGGGACGATATATAACAACGTTACATTTGATTTATCATTAGAAAAATCACATTTTAAACTGACCCGAGGTGCGAGCTCTCTATAATACCGAAAGTAAACGTCGCTCACTCGAATATCCTCGTTCCGTCACGTGTAAGATGTCCACGTCCAGGGTATATCAGTTACCTGTAAGATGTCCACGTCCAGGGTATATCAGTTACCTGTAAGATGTCCACGTCCAGGGTATATCAGTTACCTGTAAGATGTCCACGTCCAGGGTATATCAGTTACCTGTAAGATGTCCACGTCCAGGGTATATCAGTTACCTGTAAGATGTCCACGTCCAGGGTATATCAGTTACCTGTAAGATGTCCACGTCCAGGGTATATCAGTTACCTGTAAGATGTCCACGTCCAGGGTATATCAGTTACCTGTAAGATGTCCACGTCCAGGGTATATCAGTTACCTGTAAGATGTCCACGTCCAGGGTATATCAGTTACCTGTAAGATGTCCACGTCCAGGGTATATCAGTTACCTGTAAGATGTCCACGTCCAGGGTATATCAGTTACCTGTAAGATGTCCACGTCCAGGGTATATCAGTTACCTGTAAGATGTCCACGTCCAGGGTATATCAGTTACCTGTAAGATGTCCACGTCCAGGGTATATCAGTTACCTGTAAGATGTCCACGTCCAGGGTATATCAGTTACCTGTAAGATGTCCACGTCCAGGGTATATCAGTTACCTGTAAGATGTCCACGTCCAGGGTATATCAGTTACCTGTAAGATGTCCACGTCCAGGGTATATCAGTTACCTGTAAGATGTCCACGTCCAGGGTATATCAGTTACCTGTAAGATGTCCACGTCCAGGGTATATCAGTTACCTGTAAGATGTCCACGTCCAGGGTATATCAGTTACCTGTAAGATGTCCACGTCCAGGGTATATCAGTTACCTGTAAGATGTCCACGTCCAGGGTATATCAGTTACCTGTAAGATGTCCACGTCCAGGGTATATCAGTTACCTGTAAGATGTCCACGTCCAGGGTATATCAGTTACCTGTAAGATGTCCACGTCCGGGGTATATCAGTTACCTGTAAGATGTCCACGTCCGGGGTATATCAGTTACCTGTAAGATGTCCACGTCCGGGGTATATCAGTTACCTGTAAGATGTCCACGTCCAGGGGTATATCAGTTACCTGTAAGATGTCCACGTCCAGGGTATATCAGTTACCTGTAAGATGTCCACGTCCAGGGTATATCAGTTACCTGTAAGATGTCCACGTCCAGGGTATATCAGTTACCTGTAAGATGTCCACGTCCAGGGTATATCAGTTACCTGTAAGATGTCCACGTCCAGGGTATATCAGTTACCTGTAAGATGTCCACGTCCAGGGTATATCAGTTACCTGTAAGATGTCCACGTCCAGGGTATATTAGTTACCTGTAAGATGTCCACGTCCAGGGTATATCAGTTACCTGTAAGATGTCCACGTCCAGGGTATATCAGTTACCTGTAAGATGTCCACGTCCAGGGTATATCAGTTACCTGTAAGATGTCCACGTCCAGGGTATATCAGTTACCTGTAAGATGTCCACGTCCAGGGTATATCAGTTACCTGTAAGATGTCCACGTCCAGGGTATATCAGTTACCTGTAAGATGTCCACGTCCAGGGTATATCAGTTACCTGTAAGATGTCCACGTCCAGGGTATATCAGTTACCTGTAAGATGTCCACGTCCAGGGTATATCAGTTACCTGTAAGATGTCCACGTCCAGGGTATATCAGTTACCTGTAAGATGTCCACGTCCAGGGTATATCAGTTACCTGTAAGATGTCCACGTCCAGGGTATATCAGTTACCTGTAAGATGTCCACGTCCAGGGTATATCAGTTACCTGTAAGATGTCCACGTCCAGGGTATATCAGTTACCTGTAAGATGTCCACGTCCAGGGTATATCAGTTACCTGTAAGATGTCCACGTCCAGGGTATATCAGTTACCTGTAAGATGTCCACGTCCAGGGTATATCAGTTACCTGTAAGATGTCCACGTCCAGGGTATATCAGTTACCTGTAAGATGTCCACGTCCAGGGTATATCAGTTACCTGTAAGATGTCCACGTCCAGGGTATATCAGTTACCTGTAAGATGTCCACGTCCAGGGTATATCAGTTACCTGTAAGATGTCCACGTCCAGGGTATATCAGTTACCTGTAAGATGTCCACGTCCAGGGTATATCAGTTACCTGTAAGATGTCCACGTCCAGGGTATATCAGTTACCTGTAAGATGTCCACGTCCAGGGTATATCAGTTACCTGTAAGATGTCCACGTCCAGGGTATATCAGTTACCTGTAAGATGTCCACGTCCAGGGTATATCAGTTACCTGTAAGATGTCCACGTCCAGGGTATATCAGTTACCTGTAAGATGTCCACGTCCAGGGTATATCAGTTACCTGTAAGATGTCCACGTCCAGGGTATATCAGTTACCTGTAAGATGTCCACGTCCGGGGTATATCAGTTACCTGTAAGATGTCCACGTCCGGGGTATATCAGTTACCTGTAAGATGTCCACGTCCGGGGTATATCAGTTACCTGTAAGATGTCCACGTCCGGGGTATATCAGTTACCTGTAAGATGTCCACGTCCGGGGTATATCAGTTACCTGTAAGATGTCCACGTCCGGGGTATATCAGTTACCTGTAAGATGTCCACGTCCGGGGTATATCAGTTACCTGTAAGATGTCCACGTCCAGGGTATATCAGTTACCTGTAAGATGTCCACGTCCAGGGTATATCAGTTACCTGTAAGATGTCCACGTCCAGGGTATATCAGTTACCTGTAAGATGTCCACGTCCAGGGTATATCAGTTACCTGTAAGATGTCCACGTCCAGGGTATATCAGTTACCTGTAAGATGTCCACGTCCAGGGTATATCAGTTACCTGTAAGATGTCCACGTCCAGGGTATATCAGTTACCTGTAAGATGTCCACGTCCAGGGTATATCAGTTACCTGTAAGATGTCCACGTCCAGGGTATATCAGTTACCTGTAAGATGTCCACGTCCAGGGTATATCAGTTACCTGTAAGATGTCCACGTCCAGGGTATATCAGTTACCTGTAAGATGTCCACGTCCAGGGTATATCAGTTACCTGTAAGATGTCCACGTCCAGGGTATATCAGTTACCTGTAAGATGTCCACGTCCAGGGTATATCAGTTACCTGTAAGATGTCCACGTCCAGGGTATATCAGTTACCTGTAAGATGTCCACGTCCAGGGTATATCAGTTACCTGTAAGATGTCCACGTCCAGGGTATATCAGTTACCTGTAAGATGTCCACGTCCAGGGTATATCAGTTACCTGTAAGATGTCCACGTCCAGGGTATATCAGTTACCTGTAAGATGTCCACGTCCAGGGTATATCAGTTACCTGTAAGATGTCCACGTCCAGGGTATATCAGTTACCTGTAAGATGTCCACGTCCAGGGTATATCAGTTACCTGTAAGATGTCCACGTCCAGGGTATATCAGTTACCTGTAAGATGTCCACGTCCAGGGTATATCAGTTACCTGTAAGATGTCCACGTCCAGGGTATATCAGTTACCTGTAAGATGTCCACGTCCAGGGTATATCAGTTACCTGTAAGATGTCCACGTCCAGGGTATATCAGTTACCTGTAAGATGTCCACGTCCAGGGTATATCAGTTACCTGTAAGATGTCCACGTCCAGGGTATATCAGTTACCTGTAAGATGTCCACGTCCAGGGTATATCAGTTACCTGTAAGATGTCCACGTCCAGGGTATATCAGTTACCTGTAAGATGTCCACGTCCAGGGTATATCAGTTACCTGTAAGATGTCCACGTCCAGGGTATATCAGTTACCTGTAAGATGTCCACGTCCAGGGTATATCAGTTACCTGTAAGATGTCCACGTCCAGGGTATATCAGTTACCTGTAAGATGTCCACGTCCAGGGTATATCAGTTACCTGTAAGATGTCCACGTCCAGGGTATATCAGTTACCTGTAAGATGTCCACGTCCAGGGTATATCAGTTACCTGTAAGATGTCCACGTCCAGGGTATATCAGTTACCTGTAAGATGTCCACGTCCAGGGTATATCAGTTACCTGTAAGATGTCCACGTCCAGGGTATATCAGTTACCTGTAAGATGTCCACGTCCAGGGTATATCAGTTACCTGTAAGATGTCCACGTCCAGGGTATATCAGTTACCTGTAAGATGTCCACGTCCAGGGTATATCAGTTACCTGTAAGATGTCCACGTCCAGGGTATATCAGTTACCTGTAAGATGTCCACGTCCAGGGTATATCAGTTACCTGTAAGATGTCCACGTCCAGGGTATATCAGTTACCTGTAAGATGTCCACGTCCAGGGTATATCAGTTACCTGTAAGATGTCCACGTCCAGGGTATATCAGTTACCTGTAAGATGTCCACGTCCAGGGTATATCAGTTACCTGTAAGATGTCCACGTCCAGGGTATATCAGTTACCTGTAAGATGTCCACGTCCAGGGTATATCAGTTACCTGTAAGATGTCCACGTCCAGGGTATATCAGTTACCTGTAAGATGTCCACGTCCAGGGTATATCAGTTACCTGTAAGATGTCCACGTCCAGGGTATATCAGTTACCTGTAAGATGTCCACGTCCAGGGTATATCAGTTACCTGTAAGATGTCCACGTCCAGGGTATATCAGTTACCTGTAAGATGTCCACGTCCAGGGTATATCAGTTACCTGTAAGATGTCCACGTCCAGGGTATATCAGTTACCTGTAAGATGTCCACGTCCAGGGTATATCAGTTACCTGTAAGATGTCCACGTCCAGGGTATATCAGTTACCTGTAAGATGTCCACGTCCAGGGTATATCAGTTACCTGTAAGATGTCCACGTCCAGGGTATATCAGTTACCTGTAAGATGTCCACGTCCAGGGTATATCAGTTACCTGTAAGATGTCCACGTCCAGGGTATATCAGTTACCTGTAAGATGTCCACGTCCAGGGTATATCAGTTACCTGTAAGATGTCCACGTCCAGGGTATATCAGTTACCTGTAAGATGTCCACGTCCAGGGTATATCAGTTACCTGTAAGATGTCCACGTCCAGGGTATATCAGTTACCTGTAAGATGTCCACGTCCAGGGTATATCAGTTACCTGTAAGATGTCCACGTCCAGGGTATATCAGTTACCTGTAAGATGTCCACGTCCAGGGTATATCAGTTACCTGTAAGATGTCCACGTCCAGGGTATATCAGTTACCTGTAAGATGTCCACGTCCAGGGTATATCAGTTACCTGTAAGATGTCCACGTCCAGGGTATATCAGTTACCTGTAAGATGTCCACGTCCAGGGTATATCAGTTACCTGTAAGATGTCCACGTCCAGGGTATATCAGTTACCTGTAAGATGTCCACGTCCAGGGTATATCAGTTACCTGTAAGATGTCCACGTCCAGGGTATATCAGTTACCTGTAAGATGTCCACGTCCAGGGTATATCAGTTACCTGTAAGATGTCCACGTCCAGGGTATATCAGTTACCTGTAAGATGTCCACGTCCAGGGTATATCAGTTACCTGTAAGATGTCCACGTCCAGGGTATATCAGTTACCTGTAAGATGTCCACGTCCAGGGTATATCAGTTACCTGTAAGATGTCCACGTCCAGGGTATATCAGTTACCTGTAAGATGTCCACGTCCAGGGTATATCAGTTACCTGTAAGATGTCCACGTCCAGGGTATATCAGTTACCTGTAAGATGTCCACGTCCAGGGTATATCAGTTACCTGTAAGATGTCCACGTCCAGGGTATATCAGTTACCTGTAAGATGTCCACGTCCAGGGTATATCAGTTACCTGTAAGATGTCCACGTCCAGGGTATATCAGTTACCTGTAAGATGTCCACGTCCAGGGTATATCAGTTACCTGTAAGATGTCCACGTCCAGGGTATATCAGTTACCTGTAAGATGTCCACGTCCAGGGTATATCAGTTACCTGTAAGATGTCCACGTCCAGGGTATATCAGTTACCTGTAAGATGTCCACGTCCAGGGTATATCAGTTACCTGTAAGATGTCCACGTCCAGGGTATATCAGTTACCTGTAAGATGTCCACGTCCAGGGTATATCAGTTACCTGTAAGATGTCCACGTCCAGGGTATATCAGTTACCTGTAAGATGTCCACGTCCAGGGTATATCAGTTACCTGTAAGATGTCCACGTCCAGGGTATATCAGTTACCTGTAAGATGTCCACGTCCAGGGTATATCAGTTACCTGTAAGATGTCCACGTCCAGGGTATATCAGTTACCTGTAAGATGTCCACGTCCAGGGTATATCAGTTACCTGTAAGATGTCCACGTCCAGGGTATATCAGTTACCTGTAAGATGTCCACGTCCAGGGTATATCAGTTACCTGTAAGATGTCCACGTCCAGGGTATATCAGTTACCTGTAAGATGTCCACGTCCAGGGTATATCAGTTACCTGTAAGATGTCCACGTCCAGGGTATATCAGTTACCTGTAAGATGTCCACGTCCAGGGTATATCAGTTACCTGTAAGATGTCCACGTCCGGGGTATATCAGTTACCTGTAAGATGTCCACGTCCAGGGGTATATCAGTTACCTGTAAGATGTCCACGTCCAGGGTATATCAGTTACCTGTAAGATGTCCACGTCCGGGGTATATCAGTTACCTGTAAGATGTCCACGTCCAGGGTATATCAGTTACCTGTAAGATGTCCACGTCCAGGGTATATCAGTTACCTGTAAGATGTCCACGTCCAGGGTATATCAGTTACCTGTAAGATGTCCACGTCCAGGGTATATCAGTTACCTGTAAGATGTCCACGTCCAGGGTATATCAGTTACCTGTAAGATGTCCACGTCCAGGGTATATCAGTTACCTGTAAGATGTCCACGTCCAGGGTATATCAGTTACCTGTAAGATGTCCACGTCCAGGGTATATCAGTTACCTGTAAGATGTCCACGTCCAGGGTATATCAGTTACCTGTAAGATGTCCACGTCCAGGG
The DNA here is from genome assembly GCA_963854355.1 of Epinotia brunnichana. Lineage (NCBI taxonomy): Eukaryota > Metazoa > Arthropoda > Insecta > Lepidoptera > Tortricidae > Epinotia > Epinotia brunnichana. The sequence continues at coordinate 29,290 of CAWKZR010000041.1, forward strand.
TATATCAGTTACCTGTAAGATGTCCACGTCCAGGGTATATCAGTTACCTGTAAGATGTCCACGTCCAGGGTATATCAGTTACCTGTAAGATGTCCACGTCCAGGGTATATCAGTTACCTGTAAGATGTCCACGTCCAGGGTATATCAGTTACCTGTAAGATGTCCACGTCCAGGGTATATCAGTTACCTGTAAGATGTCCACGTCCAGGGTATATCAGTTACCTGTAAGATGTCCACGTCCAGGGTATATCAGTTACCTGTAAGATGTCCACGTCCAGGGTATATCAGTTACCTGTAAGATGTCCACGTCCAGGGTATATCAGTTACCTGTAAGATGTCCACGTCCAGGGTATATCAGTTACCTGTAAGATGTCCACGTCCAGGGTATATCAGTTACCTGTAAGATGTCCACGTCCAGGGTATATCAGTTACCTGTAAGATGTCCACGTCCAGGGTATATCAGTTACCTGTAAGATGTCCACGTCCAGGGTATATCAGTTACCTGTAAGATGTCCACGTCCAGGGTATATCAGTTACCTGTAAGATGTCCACGTCCAGGGTATATCAGTTACCTGTAAGATGTCCACGTCCAGGGTATATCAGTTACCTGTAAGATGTCCACGTCCAGGGTATATCAGTTACCTGTAAGATGTCCACGTCCAGGGTATATCAGTTACCTGTAAGATGTCCACGTCCAGGGTATATCAGTTACCTGTAAGATGTCCACGTCCAGGGTATATCAGTTACCTGTAAGATGTCCACGTCCAGGGTATATCAGTTACCTGTAAGATGTCCACGTCCAGGGTATATCAGTTACCTGTAAGATGTCCACGTCCAGGGTATATCAGTTACCTGTAAGATGTCCACGTCCAGGGTATATCAGTTACCTGTAAGATGTCCACGTCCAGGGTATATCAGTTACCTGTAAGATGTCCACGTCCAGGGTATATCAGTTACCTGTAAGATGTCCACGTCCAGGGTATATCAGTTACCTGTAAGATGTCCACGTCCAGGGTATATCAGTTACCTGTAAGATGTCCACGTCCAGGGTATATCAGTTACCTGTAAGATGTCCACGTCCAGGGTATATCAGTTACCTGTAAGATGTCCACGTCCAGGGTATATCAGTTACCTGTAAGATGTCCACGTCCAGGGTATATCAGTTACCTGTAAGATGTCCACGTCCAGGGTATATCAGTTACCTGTAAGATGTCCACGTCCAGGGTATATCAGTTACCTGTAAGATGTCCACGTCCAGGGTATATCAGTTACCTGTAAGATGTCCACGTCCAGGGTATATCAGTTACCTGTAAGATGTCCACGTCCAGGGTATATCAGTTACCTGTAAGATGTCCACGTCCAGGGTATATCAGTTACCTGTAAGATGTCCACGTCCAGGGTATATCAGTTACCTGTAAGATGTCCACGTCCAGGGTATATCAGTTACCTGTAAGATGTCCACGTCCAGGGTATATCAGTTACCTGTAAGATGTCCACGTCCAGGGTATATCAGTTACCTGTAAGATGTCCACGTCCAGGGTATATCAGTTACCTGTAAGATGTCCACGTCCAGGGTATATCAGTTACCTGTAAGATGTCCACGTCCAGGGTATATCAGTTACCTGTAAGATGTCCACGTCCAGGGTATATCAGTTACCTGTAAGATGTCCACGTCCAGGGTATATCAGTTACCTGTAAGATGTCCACGTCCAGGGTATATCAGTTACCTGTAAGATGTCCACGTCCAGGGTATATCAGTTACCTGTAAGATGTCCACGTCCAGGGTATATCAGTTACCTGTAAGATGTCCACGTCCAGGGTATATCAGTTACCTGTAAGATGTCCACGTCCAGGGTATATCAGTTACCTGTAAGATGTCCACGTCCAGGGTATATCAGTTACCTGTAAGATGTCCACGTCCAGGGTATATCAGTTACCTGTAAGATGTCCACGTCCAGGGTATATCAGTTACCTGTAAGATGTCCACGTCCAGGGTATATCAGTTACCTGTAAGATGTCCACGTCCAGGGTATATCAGTTACCTGTAAGATGTCCACGTCCAGGGTATATCAGTTACCTGTAAGATGTCCACGTCCAGGGTATATCAGTTACCTGTAAGATGTCCACGTCCAGGGTATATCAGTTACCTGTAAGATGTCCACGTCCAGGGTATATCAGTTACCTGTAAGATGTCCACGTCCAGGGTATATCAGTTACCTGTAAGATGTCCACGTCCAGGGTATATCAGTTACCTGTAAGATGTCCACGTCCAGGGTATATCAGTTACCTGTAAGATGTCCACGTCCAGGGTATATCAGTTACCTGTAAGATGTCCACGTCCAGGGTATATCAGTTACCTGTAAGATGTCCACGTCCAGGGTATATCAGTTACCTGTAAGATGTCCACGTCCAGGGTATATCAGTTACCTGTAAGATGTCCACGTCCAGGGTATATCAGTTACCTGTAAGATGTCCACGTCCAGGGTATATCAGTTACCTGTAAGATGTCCACGTCCAGGGTATATCAGTTACCTGTAAGATGTCCACGTCCAGGGTATATCAGTTACCTGTAAGATGTCCACGTCCAGGGTATATCAGTTACCTGTAAGATGTCCACGTCCAGGGTATATCAGTTACCTGTAAGATGTCCACGTCCAGGGTATATCAGTTACCTGTAAGATGTCCACGTCCAGGGTATATCAGTTACCTGTAAGATGTCCACGTCCAGGGTATATCAGTTACCTGTAAGATGTCCACGTCCAGGGTATATCAGTTACCTGTAAGATGTCCACGTCCAGGGTATATCAGTTACCTGTAAGATGTCCACGTCCAGGGTATATCAGTTACCTGTAAGATGTCCACGTCCAGGGTATATCAGTTACCTGTAAGATGTCCACGTCCAGGGTATATCAGTTACCTGTAAGATGTCCACGTCCAGGGTATATCAGTTACCTGTAAGATGTCCACGTCCAGGGTATATCAGTTACCTGTAAGATGTCCACGTCCAGGGTATATCAGTTACCTGTAAGATGTCCACGTCCAGGGTATATCAGTTACCTGTAAGATGTCCACGTCCAGGGTATATCAGTTACCTGTAAGATGTCCACGTCCAGGGTATATCAGTTACCTGTAAGATGTCCACGTCCAGGGTATATCAGTTACCTGTAAGATGTCCACGTCCAGGGTATATCAGTTACCTGTAAGATGTCCACGTCCAGGGTATATCAGTTACCTGTAAGATGTCCACGTCCAGGGTATATCAGTTACCTGTAAGATGTCCACGTCCAGGGTATATCAGTTACCTGTAAGATGTCCACGTCCAGGGTATATCAGTTACCTGTAAGATGTCCACGTCCAGGGTATATCAGTTACCTGTAAGATGTCCACGTCCAGGGTATATCAGTTACCTGTAAGATGTCCACGTCCAGGGTATATCAGTTACCTGTAAGATGTCCACGTCCAGGGTATATCAGTTACCTGTAAGATGTCCACGTCCAGGGTATATCAGTTACCTGTAAGATGTCCACGTCCAGGGTATATCAGTTACCTGTAAGATGTCCACGTCCAGGGTATATCAGTTACCTGTAAGATGTCCACGTCCAGGGTATATCAGTTACCTGTAAGATGTCCACGTCCAGGGTATATCAGTTACCTGTAAGATGTCCACGTCCAGGGTATATCAGTTACCTGTAAGATGTCCACGTCCAGGGTATATCAGTTACCTGTAAGATGTCCACGTCCAGGGTATATCAGTTACCTGTAAGATGTCCACGTCCAGGGTATATCAGTTACCTGTAAGATGTCCACGTCCAGGGTATATCAGTTACCTGTAAGATGTCCACGTCCAGGGTATATCAGTTACCTGTAAGATGTCCACGTCCAGGGTATATCAGTTACCTGTAAGATGTCCACGTCCAGGGTATATCAGTTACCTGTAAGATGTCCACGTCCAGGGTATATCAGTTACCTGTAAGATGTCCACGTCCAGGGTATATCAGTTACCTGTAAGATGTCCACGTCCAGGGTATATCAGTTACCTGTAAGATGTCCACGTCCAGGGTATATCAGTTACCTGTAAGATGTCCACGTCCAGGGTATATCAGTTACCTGTAAGATGTCCACGTCCAGGGTATATCAGTTACCTGTAAGATGTCCACGTCCAGGGTATATCAGTTACCTGTAAGATGTCCACGTCCAGGGTATATCAGTTACCTGTAAGATGTCCACGTCCAGGGTATATCAGTTACCTGTAAGATGTCCACGTCCAGGGTATATCAGTTACCTGTAAGATGTCCACGTCCAGGGTATATCAGTTACCTGTAAGATGTCCAGGGTATATCAGTTACCTGTAAGATGTCCACGTCCCGGGTATATCAGTTACCTGTAAGATGTCCACGTCCAGGGTATATCAGTTACCTGTAAGATGTCCACGTCCAGGGTATATCAGTGTCGGCGCGTGGATGTGGCTGTGGTTCGGCAGGTAGCTCTTCTTTGGAGTAGGATCAGCAGCAATAATGTAGAAGACGGGATTTTCATAAAATACTTTTAATCAAGTATAACAGTACATTAGGTACACGTTTACATATACGAAATATAGAAAATTAGGTAAAAAAAGCACATGTGCGTGCGTGAATGATGAGGCGAATGGCGAATGCACGGAATGGTTCCTCCCTTCCTCCGTGGCAAAATCATCGGCCAATCAGGAAGCCCGTAGATGCTGCGATATCGTCGCTGATTGGTTCCCGATCATGCGATAGGTATACGGTGGGCTGCATGCGTTGTGCATCGGATACAGCCTTCCACATAAATTGCATCGACATGCTCCCGGCCTTGGAAACTCCTGGTTTACAATAGGTAAGTCTAGTTCTGGATTCCATAGGTAAGTTCTAGATGACGGCGTGGCTACTGGTCTGAATGGAGAAGCGGGCATATTTTTGAAAATGCGCGCTTCATGGAGCCCGTTGCAGTTCGAATATCAGCGACCCTCGAGACACCATCCTTGCCTGGATACGTCTTGATAATACGGCCTAGACTCCATTTGAGTGGGGGTGAGTTGTCTTCTTTGATAACAACCAGCGTATTTTCCTTAAGATCCTCGGACTGGAATCTCCATTTTGATCGCGCCTGTAGCTCTGACACGTACTCTCTCGACCATCGAGTCCAAAAGTGTTGGCGAATTTGTTCAACTCTTTGGTAACGCGTTAATCGATGCTCTGGAACGTTGTTCAGGCTAGCACACACAGGTGCAGTTAGTGGACGACCAATCAAGAAATGCGCAGGACTTAGCGGTAAAAAATCATTAGGGTCAGATGACATTGGAGTGAGCGGTCTGGAGTTGAGCACAGCTTCAATTTGAGTGAGAACTGTGCTCAACTCTTCAAATGTCAAATGTGCGTTGCCTACAACGCGTCGCAAATGGTATTTACAGCTTTTTATACCTGCTTCGTACGTCCCGCCAAAATGGCTTGCATATGGCGGATTCATTCGGAATTGAATTTTTTGAGATATTGCGTACTCTTGTATATCCCCAGATATACTTGACAGAAATTTTTCAAAATCGTTCTTAAGTCCGACAAAGTTTCTTCCATTGTCGGATACAATTTCCAACGGTTTACCCCTACGTGATATAAAACGTTTTAATGCTAATAGGTAACCGTCGGCTGAAAGGTCGCTGACGAGTTCCAAATGGATTGCACGCGTTACAAAACATATAAATAAACAAATATATGATTTTATCATTTGAGCACCCCTGCCTTTACGATTCAAAATCAGCACTGGACCACCGTAGTCGACGCCACAGTAAATATAAGGATATCCTGGTTCCAGACGCTCGCGCGGGAGGTTACCCATGATAGGGGTCAAGGTCTGACCTTGCATGCGCTTGCAAGTGACACAATCATGGATAATCTTTCGCGCTAAGTTTCTAGCTCCTACTGGCCACCAAGCCTCCTTTATATTAAACAACAACAGCTGAGGTGCCGCGTGCAACAACCTTTTATGTTCAAAACGAAACAATAATACAGCTAAATGATGTTTACACGAAATCAAAATAGGGTGTTTTTTCTCGAAACTAAACTGGCTTGAATATGCTAAACGGCCTCCTACCCTGAGTACTTTAGTTTCATCAAGGAACAAATTCAGTTTAGTTAGGCTTGCGCCATGTCTATTATTTAATACCTGTTTATTTGATAAACAATTATGCACATCGCGGTATGACTCATGCTGCGAGAGCCTGGCTAGCAACAAAACAGATTCATTTAACTCGTCGATGCTTAATGACCCTGTTTTTTTGTTAATTTTATTGCGCGCATTGTAAATAAATCGTAACATATACGCTGCGGCGCGCTGTAAACGATTATATTGAGAAAATCGTTGAAACGGAAACCACCCTTCGCCGTCTTGACTTGTTACACATGTATTTGTAATGTGTCCCTTTACCTCGGGCAATTCGATATCGTTTTTATAATTATTATTTAACGATTCGCATTCAATTTCGAAATTAACATCTTGAAGAAATTGTGGGCCTTGTCCCCATAATGGAGAAGACCACAGTGAATCTAACGGCCGCGATCTTGAAATAAGGTCAGCAGGGTTGTCTTCACTGCGCACATGACGCCAAGGGTGATTATTTGTTAGTTCATGTATTTCGGCCGTTCTATTTTGGACAAATGTTTTAAGTAAATTAGGCGGCATGCGTAACCAGCCCAGCACGATCATCGAGTCCGTCCAAAATACAACTTTGTTAATGCGACTTCGAAGTGAACTAACTATTTTTGCGTACAGTCGCGCTGCTACCAAAGAACTACATAATTCTAATTTTGGAATACTAACAGGTTTAATGGGCGCGACCTTTCCTTTTGAGCATAACAGCCTAACTGTGACATTGTTATCGTTATCAATCGAGCGAATATATGCGCACGCTCCGTACGCCGTGAGCGAGCTGTCACAAAAAATGTGTAACTCTAAACGATTAGGGTTGTCACTCAGCACAAAACGAGGGATGCGAATTGTTTCCAATTTAGGTAGATCGGTGACAAACCGTGTCCAGACTCGCGCAATGTCATTTGGAACACGTTCATCCCAGTCCATCTTTAATAGCCATAATTTCTGTAACAGTACTTTCGCGGTCATAATAGTTGGGCTGAGCAACCCTAGAGGGTCATAAATTTGCGAAGAAACCGATAATATAATGCGTTTTGTTATCGGCTTGTTGCTCAATTCAAATTTTGTGTGATAAAATAATTCATCAGAACGGTTGTACCATCCCAACCCTAACGTTTTGTTTAGGACGTTATCGCCTAGCGACAATTCTTTGGACGAATCTACTAACTCCGCGACTTCGGGAAATTCGAAATTAAAAATCCATTTCCGCAATGGAAAGCAACCCGACTGCAAGACCTTGTTAACTTCGGAACAAATTCGTTTTAATTTATCTTTGCTAGGGTTGCCACAAATAAGATCATCGACGTAAAAATCGTTCCTAATGATATTAGCTATTTCAGGGTCATCACATTCTTGTGCTAACTGCTTCAGACACCTGCAACTTAAGAATGCAGCTGAACTAGTGCCATATGAGACTGTTCGCAGTCTGTACACTTGTAAGGGATCAGAACGATTTTCTCGCCAAAGGATTAACTGCAAGTCCCGCTGTTTCTCATCGACCAAAACCTGACGATACATTTTTTCTATATCTGCACAGGCCACATATTTATTCTCCCTAAAGCGCAT
>CAWKZR010000042.1:0-64613 GCA_963854355.1 Epinotia brunnichana
CCACAATAGCTGACACAACTGGACGAACGAAGCGTAATGAGCTCATTGTACTACAAGCGATCGTCGATATAATTGTTTGCTATGCGGCTGTAATCACCGCTATCATATCCCCATAATACATCAATATAAGTAATGTGTTACAACGAAATAAATACGTCATTTTATTGATGACCCTTCTACCAAAAGGGAGCACGAGTCACAACAAATGATATCTATCTCTTAATGTTGTGTGTGTGTGTGTGTGACACTGCATCCGTCCCTCGCGCACGATACCGATACCGACTACTAGACTAGATAAAGAGAAAGTAAAGAAACAGACAAAAACAGTCAAACGTGTCACAAGTTAACTGGATCCGAACCCAGATTCACAGGTGTGATTGTCTTATGTACTCACAAACACAGGTGATATAAAATTATTCACAAAATGAAAGATTAGGATGACCGCGCGACTATAATCGTGTTTGAATTCGTAATAAGAGTTAGGTAACAATTTGAATGGTATCAAAGTTCTACTTTGATTGACGCTTAAATACTGAAACTTCGAAATCCAAGCCCAAGCTGTCATGGTACTCTCCCCTTACATTATAACCGTTTTGCACCCTCGCACACCATGTAACACTGGTCAGAAGCCGCACCCAAGTTTAAATGGGTTTAGTTTCAATTTAAGGGCATGTTTACACATTTATTAGTGATTCACACTTATCTTATCACCTAGGTATTGGTGATAAGTGGGGAAATGTTCATTCATACTAGCAAGTGCGAGTATGAAATATAAGGACTTGCAATAACCACTAACCAAAGTGTAAACAAGCCATAATGGTTACACGTTGATTAGCGCAAGTATAGCTGGTGAAGTGTTCAAAATGATCTAAATATTAGACAAGCTCTTATTGCTTTTGTAATATAATCATGTTGTTTGACGACCTATGCCTAGTGGGTAGTGACGCCTACGTAGCCGGGGTTCGAATCCGAGCATGAATATTTGTCTATGAGTCTTGGATGTTTTCTATGTAAGTATATTTATTTCTATTGCATATATCGTCGTCCAGTATGTACCCATAACACAAGCTTTATTGAGCTTACTATGTGTACTTTATTGGGCTAGTTCGATTTATGTAAGATTGTCCTCTTAAGATTTATTTATTTATTTGTATTATTAGTTCATTTTGACCTTTTGGAATGCGTAGCTACATCTGCTGCTGACTAACTCACGTGTACAAGCCTATTAAAATGGTAGCTATCACCATTACGAATGTATAGGTACATAGTACCCAACTGATATGGCGCGCGTCAGAGCGCTTAATTCGTTGACCGAAAGGCTATTATTGCTTAATCCGCGCGCCATATCAGTTGGGTACTACTGTACATTAGGTACTCTATCCGAAACTGTAACAGTAAATTCTGTCAAACGAACGCAAGCGAAAAACGACTTTGTGATTTGACTATGAGGGAGCTTTTTGTTTGCGTTTTTTTGACAGGATTTACTCTTACAGTTTCGGACGTACTATACCTCAGAGCATAGAATACTAGAGAGAGGACAAGCCGCCGGCGGCCGTGTCGCAGCTGTATGCTCAATGGGCATACACTGCCATACTGTGCACGCGTGCTGATCGCAGAGAATATTACGTTTTTTCCCAAAATGCCTGATATGATGCGCGTTTATTGTCAAATAAGATAAACAAGAGTGTGTGTTTTAGATGTGTGCGTGCTTTGTCTTGTCAATTACTTGGGCGTTGTGTGGGTTAATGTACTTGCGACAGGCTCACTCTATACAAATCGGCCGCCATGTCCGATCTCCTTATATTCATACATCTGTGTACTATACCGTACCGCACAATATTAGTTGTACAGCGTATACGCAGATTTATGGAATGCAGACGTGAAATATAGGAATAGTCCTTCACTAGGCCGCCGTACCGTAAATATTACATAAAAGACTTACATATAACCACCCACCACCCACCTTCCACTATATGTATCTACTTGGAATGAATTCCCGGGCTTGTCGAGATATAAACCCGTTATGGCATTTATATTGGCGTAACCACGTTAATGTGCAATACGTTTTCTCGCATCAAGAAAATAAAGTTACAGTCAATTATGTAATTTTATTTCAGCCGCCGCTCGCCAGTCTTGTTATGGCTTATAAGATTATCATAATATGAGGATCTGTATGCATTTCAATGAGTGCTTATTAGGTTTAATCTAGAACTAGGTGGCAGGTCGTCGCATGTTTTCAATTAAGCTTTATTAGCTGTATGTGAATAATAAAACTTATTTAAATTGGTCACTATTTGGGAATACATGGGAACATTCAAGTGAGAGTGAACTCACACCTTAACCTCATAACATAATATACCTCCTCCATCACGTCGTGCGTAAAGAAAGACCTCTCGGTTACATAAACTAAGAAAAATATTTTTTAATACCAAATTTTATAGGTTACCACCAACCTTAGAATAATAACGCATAGAAACGCAGTTCACGCGCAACGGTGAGGCCACTAAAACTCGGCCATAAATGGCCCAGTACGCCGATCGGTGGAACAAAATTGGTGCGTTTGTGTGCGTATTGGCGCGTGTGAATACGATTTGATCACAACTACATGAATCCATTTTATGCCTCACGCTTGGCGCGTCGGCCGTATGAAACTATCCTTCTATGCGTTATTATTCTAAGCCACCAACAGATAAAATCATTCCCCACTTCGCCTCACAAAACGATCATGTGTTTAGGACCACCAATAAAACGAACCTTGGCGAGAACACAACCATGTGTATCAGGAAATAACCATGTGTATCAGGAAATAACTAACCCACGCTAAATCAAACATGTGCAGATGTGCACCTAAAAATGCCATATAAATACCGCGACGTTACGAGACGAGACACCGCAAATGAGCGGTGCGCGTCGAAAAGTGCGCAAAGTGCGAAAAGGTCAATTTCCGTACATTAAATTATGAAATTCGGTATTTTCCTGTGATTGTAGATACAGGGTTTCTTAGCAACAAGTGGTCCTTAGATCCAGCACTATTCGTTTACGCAAGAAACTGATTTTTAGACAGACTTGACCGGGTTTGATTCCCGGCCGTGTATGAGGTTTTTTTGAAAATCTTTGAATGCAGTTTTTAGTTTTTCTAAAATCGGTCTCGTGACTCCTAAGAGCAAATTTCCGTATCTCTTATAGTTTCGGATTTTCCCTCACTGCCCCGTTTGAACAATACAACCCTGAGACGCTACCACGAACTTCGAATCTCGAACTTCGTATATCTCCGTTTCGGTCGCTCGAGTACCATAAACCATAAGTGCGATAGAGACGGAGATATACGAAGTTCGAGATTCGAAGTTCGTGGTAGCGCCGCTGTATAGGTAATGATATTAATGATATTTTGGGAATAAATCTAGCTCTCCTCGATATCGAAGCTCTCCTGATGATAAACAAAAGCTAGTAAGAGCATAGTTCACCTGCTGTAGGCGTAGTTCTGAAATTTTATACAAAAGCTACGGCCGTTTTCTACCCTCGAGTCCAGAGCTCCCAACGCTTCACCGGTGTTAAAAGCTTGGAAAGTCCGACACACCTCTTGACGCAGCGCAGAAATAGACTGCTACCTCGTGATTCTATTTACATCCAAATAACCTGTTGTACACACTACACGCATGCCTCACATTGCTTTTGGTTTGGTACGTCGACGAGGAAGAACAATGTTAACAATCCCATTGAATTTATAACGACGAAGATCAAAATAAACATACGGTCTTATTTATCAACAGCTAGTTATGTCATCATCAGGACAGGATCAAACAACGCGCTTTGGTGTGGAACCAGAGAGCATTCGATTCCCGCGTATATCGCGTGATTAGGTTATTTCTGATGTTGTTTTGGGAGAAAGTGTTGAATGATATACTCGTATATCAATAGTTTATCACGTAATAAGCGCGACCATAATACGTCTACGAAGAAGACATACATATAATCCTGAAAACGTGGAAGTTTGAGGAGGTGCAGGATTTTTTTTCGTTTTATTTTAAAATTTGACGGCCGCTTTAGCACAGGTGGTTTAGTACTTAGTACAAATTTTTGGGTACGGTGAATCACAAAACCGCATCAAAATCCGTAGCGTAGTTTTAAAGATCTAAGCATATATCGATACCTGCAGACTCAAAGGGCGTAACAGCCATTACAACAACAGGCTGTTACGCCCTTTGAGTATGCAGGTATCGATATAGGGACAGACAGACAGCGGGAAGCGCCTTTGTTTTATACTATGTAGTGTTATGTTAATTTATTTTTATTTTTTATTATACCTGGATTGTTGTAGTAAACTTAGAAGAAATTGTTTTTATATTATTGTTACAATAATAAAAATATATAGTAAGTTGAACATATTCAATACTAATTGTACATACTGTAACTTACTTATATTATTAGTCCTACGTAGTCTACGTACATATAAATGTGACGTACTTGGGCGAAGTCACATCTAAAAGCTAATAAATTAAATAGCCTACATTGTAATTTACGTGAGAACTTCCAACCGCGCAATAAATCGCCTGTCTTTAATTCCGTATATAAATAGACGTTGCATAATATTTTTAAATAACCAGAATGGTTGCAAGTATATTTTTAATATCGCTGGTCGTGTCAACTTGTTGTGTTTGGCCGCAAGTCAAAGAGCTGCGGAAGCGAAGCGAGCGGCCGCGGCCAAGGACGGCGTATTCTAGCAAACATGCATTTACTTTCGTTCTTATCGATCTTCTGTCGTAGAGTTCTGCATAAACCATGTCTGAACAAGTCTGTCGGTGTATTCTATCCCACTAATATTATGTATACTACCTACTCAAAAGAAAATGATCAATAATAGAAAATACCAAAATCAAGTAGTGATTTTGGTATTTTCTATTATAACTCGTGTATTTACCCTCGGAAATCGCAATTTTGGTTAAGTGGAACTGGTGATGAAGACGACAGATGACTTATGGAACTCCTCAAAGATGTAATGTATGTTCGCTGCTTTCTCCGTCAATAGGAAACATTACGCAAAACTCTTCGTAGGTGGCGACACTAGCAGCGTTGACAATGTATCTCGTTCCCACTTGCGGTATTGTCTATGCAAGCATCCTTGTCACTCATTTGACAATCAATTGTGCATGTGTGTGTGAATCCCTATATTCCTATACTGGTTTACTATTAGTGGTAGTGCTGCCTCTGGCGGCAGAACATTGCAGTAATGTTCCCTATTGTATACCGATTTCCAAAATTATTTTTTTATTCGATAGACTTTACTCCTGAGGTGGTCCCATTGTCACCCAAGTCAGGATCTGATGATGGGATCCCAGGGAAATTGAGGGCAACCCTAAAATGTTATAGGCACGCGTGTAGTGATTTCGGTATTTTCTATTATAACCCGTGTAGGTATTTAGCCTCGGAAATCGTAATTTTGGTGAAGTGGAACTGATGATGAAGACCACAGATGACTTATGGAACTCCTCAAAGATGTAATGTATGTTCGATGATTTCTCCGTAAATTGGATACCGATTTCCCAAATTCTTTTTTTATTCGATAGACTATACTCCTGAGGTGGCCCCATTGTCACCCAAGTCAGGATCTGATGATGGGATCCCAGGGAAATTGAGGGCAACCCTAAAATGTTATAGGCACGCGTGTAGTGATTTCGGTATTTTCTACCCTCGGAAATCGTAATTTTGGTGAAGTGGAACTGATGATGAAGACCACAGATGACTTATAGAACTCCTCAAAGATGTAAAGTACGTCAATGATTCTGACATGATTCCGTTGAAGTAGCAACTAATGAATTGTTGATTCTGAGATCCTTGAGGAATCGACGGAAGTCCTCAAATATTATCAGCCCACATATTTATAGCGACTTGGGTTTTTTCTGTAATAATCAACGCATTTGCTCTCGGAAAGCAGTTCATGTGGTAAATTGGAATGGAAATGTGGAAATTTTCATGTGGCTTGGCGAAGTACTGAATTGAAGTCGGTTTAAACTTTGTTTTTAAATTACAAATCTGAAAGATTGATGATGTTTCTGTTTGTTAGGTAGTCAATCACGCAAATCATCCCCAAAATGGATGAAATTGGGGAGTTACTAATACGGTATATTACGTAGGTAGACGAAGTTGCGGGCAAATGTTATCTAAGAGAAATAATATTCCAGAAATTTTCGGTATAACATTAGAAACAGGCCACAATCGATTAGCGAGATACCTAACTTACGAATACATCGAAATAAATAATGGGTGTGGTGGTGCCTTTTGTACATAAATGAGACCGGTTTTATATATGTCTATTATAAAGAGAGGTAGGGCACAGCGGAATGTCATCTCGCTCGTATGTGGAGCAGCCCAACTGGGGAAGTACCTCCACCTTACAGAAGAGCGCAGCCATAATAGCACCACTGCTTTGTAGTGTTGCTATATTATTGCATGCTATGAAGCATGTGGTGTTGTGTTCCTGGTGGTGAGTAAGGTCGCCAGAGCTCCGTAGTATGCGCTGTGTTGGGAGTGAGGGACCTGCATGTCCTCTATCTGCCAACACAGCGAATCCTCAAGTGAATAAAGGGTCGGCAACGCGCTTGTGATTCTTCTGTGTGTCCAGTCAAGTGTCCATAGGCGACGGTACCAGCTTAACATCAGGCATGCCGTAAGCTTGGTTGTCACCGTCGTTGTATAAAAAAAAAAGTTTTCCTTATTTATGTGGCTGAGCTGAGTTCAGTTGTCAATAGCCTTCATTTTGGTCCTTCGAGGATCCCAGTCAGTCAGTCAGTCACCACTAGTTGTTAGTGTACCACTGGGGGTCCGGTATATTGGAGACTGGCTGAGGTGAGACCTTTTTGTACAGTCGAGGAAATTGAATGTATATCACTTTTGGACCTTAATGCCGGCATACAGTACAAAAGTGATAAACATTCAATTTCCTCGACTGTAAGTACATAAATATTGTATATATTTATATATAATTAAAAAAAAAAAATATATATATATATATATATAATAATAATAATATGTAATTGAAATGATAATAATATGAAATTGTGAATAATACCTATGTGACATGTAATCTTTATATAATATTATAAATAAATGAGTATGAGTATATATTGTTTTTATATATACATATGTAATATATAGTTTTTATATATATATACAGTCGTGGCTAGATAATTAAGAACAAGATTTTTTTCCCCATACAACTGCATACGAATATGACATTTCAAATTTAATGATGATTTAAAATATGTTTCGCCAATTTTATTTCTTAGTATATGGAGGTATCTGTGTATAAATAAGATATAATTTAGTTTATATAAAGTTTCTGTAAAAGTTGTACTTAAAAAAAGGATGGTCAAATGGACAGTTGTTACCAGTTCATACTGTAATTAGGAACAATGTATGTAAATACGAACTTATAAAAAGTGTTGATTTGATCGCCTGTATTTTTTAAAGTCTAAATTTTACAGATGCTTTTTGTGCACAATATTAAATAAACTTTTTAAAGGGATCGGAACCGGTTAATTGCTAAAACCTCGGTTTACCACAAATCTCGAACTATTTTACACTTCACATGTAGGACTCAGTTGTGTTTTGAGGTAACGAGTGCGTATTATTAGATTGCCCAATTAGAAATGAAATTATTATCAAAAGAACGAAAAAGAACCGTTTTCGTTCCCATACAAATAATACCGGTTTCCGATCCCTGGTTTAAACACGGTTACATCCGTATAAATCAGAAACAAAATTAATCAAACACATAATAAAATATTATCAAATTTGAAAAGTCATATTTGTTTGCAACTGTATGCTGGGAAAACAAATCGTGTTCTTAATTATCTGGCCACGACTGTATATATTATTTTTCATCCTTTACGTGACTTTGAGTTCAGTTGTCACCATTGTGGCTTGTTATTCTTGTTTGTGAGACAGGTATTAAAAATTATAAATTTATTATACCTACATGTAGGTCATGTTTTCACCATTTCACACCCTTATACAGTTTGATGTGAATATAATTTAAAATATGAAAGTTGTATCACACAATGCTATTTATTCAGGAACTCGAAATTTAATGCTGATAATCTTCTATAGATATAAATGCCTATGTCCTGACTTGGTCCTGACTGACTTATTCACTCACTCACTCACTCATCAACGCACAGCCGAAACTACTAATCATAGAGAGTAGAATTTTTGCACAGTAGGTTGCTATTATAACGCGGGCTAGGAATAAGAAGGGATTTTTGAAAATTCTACCCCTAAGGGGGTAAAATAGGGGTGCAAAGTTTGTATGGGTGAACCTTTTTTTTTGAGCTAGAGACTTAACACTTTGTAGAAAGATTAGTTATCAAAATACAAATAAAGTAATTTCAGCGTTTTGAAAAATTCCGCCCCTAAGGGGGTAAAATGGGGGTGCAAAATTTGTATGGGGGAAACATTTTTTTTTTTAGTAGAGACTTAACGCTTTGTAAAAAGATTAGTCATTAGAATACAAATAAATTAATTTCAGCGTTTTGGAGAATCCCACCCCTAAGGGGTCAAATAGGGGTGCAAAGTTTGTATGTGGGAAACTTTATTTTTGAGCTAGAGACCTAAAACTCTGTAAAAAGATTATTTATTAGAATACAACTGAAGTACTTTCAGTGTTTTGAAAAATTCCACCCCTAAGGGGGTAAAATAGGGTGCAAAGTTTGTATGGGAAAAACTACTTTCTTTGAAATAGATACTTAAAACGTTGTAGAAAGATTACTTATTAGAACATGAAAAAAATACATTCAGCGTTTTACAAAAATCATTCCCTAAGGGGGTTAAAAAGGGGTGCAAGGTTTGTATGGGGAATACTTTTTCTGAGCTAGACACATGAAACTTTGTAGAAAAATTACTTATAAAAATACAAAAAAAGTACTTTCAGCGTTTTGGAAAAGACCATTCCTAAGGTCTAACACTAGTCGTAAGTCTTCATTAACAAAATATGGATTATATCTGAAATAAAGATTTAAATAAATAAAATAAATAAGGGGGATAAAAAGGGGTGCAAAGTTTGTATGAGGGAAAGTTTATGTTTTTGAGTTAGAGACTTGAAACTTTGTAAAAAGTTTACTTATTAAAATAAAAAAATAAAATAAAGCGTTTAAGAAAATGGAGCAAGCTTTGCGTGGGCAACACTTTTTTGGAGCTAGAGACTTGAAAAATTGCAAAAATATTACTTATTAGAATACTAAAAAAGAACTTTCAGTGTTTTGAAAACTGCACCCCTAAGGGGGTTAACAAGGGGATCCAGTTTTGTGTGGGAAACACTTTTTTTTGAAAGAAGATCTCGAACAATAGAAGAAGTTAGTACTTTTAGAAAGATTACTTATTAAAATACAAAAAAAGTACATTCAGAGTTTAATAAAATTCCACCCCTAAGGGGGCAAGCTTTGTATGGGCAACACTTTTTTTGAACTAGACTTAAAAGTTAGTAGTAAGATTACTTAATACGGAAAAAGTTCTTTCATAGATTTGAAAAATTCAACCCCGTTTAACCCTGTTAAAAGGGGGTTCAAATTTTATATGGATAGCAAGAAAATTTTAAAGTATGAGTAAGAGATTTGTAACTTTGGTCTTATTCTGAACGTCTACAAAACTAATTTTAGAGTTTTTCCAAATTCATCCCCTAATAGTGTTAAAAGGGGGTTTAAAGTTTGCGTATTTCAAGACATTTGTAAAATATGAGATTTTTAACTTCGGTTTTAGACTGTTTGTTCACAAACTAGAAAATGAACATCAACGTTTTATTTAAATTTATCCCCTAAAAGAGGGTTCAAAGTTTGTATTGAGAGAAATCATTTTCTAAGACGATAACAAGTTCTACGCGGACGAAGTCGCGGGTAACAGCTAGTCTCCTATATGATATTTAATGTAGGTACATATCCGTAATGATCGTTCAAATCACTGAAGAATTGCGTAAGTAATAACTGCATTTACTGATCTTACTTGCTTTTTTATTACTGGCATTATTACCTCGTTTCCTTCGTTATAATACTTATAATGTTAGAAATTCACTGCTTAGAACTGAGTTAGCGAAGTTTCAGTTTTAATGTTGGTTTATTTACACTTCCAAGGGAAAAGTCATTTCATTCCCAAAGAACGCGATAAAAGCTGCACTTTTTATTATCCTACACTTAACTGCATTATACCAACTGAACTAATTAAATAACTTAACCCTTTATTTGATGATGTGTAACACAGTATGTACACATTTTTTGATGTGCTTTTTGTATTTTTTTATGCACTTTTTTTTTTGCTCTTCAAGGCGCAAACGAGGCTCACGATTTTTTTTTAATTTGCCAAATAAAGGGTTAATAGAACAAGTTTTAACATTCTAGCTAGACCAGTGTTTTTCAAACGGCCGGTACCGGGCCCCATTGGAGGTCGACTAGCCCTTCAATCCATTTTTTTTAAATTAAAGTGATTTAACAATCTATATTTGTTACATGAAAAAAACAAGGACAGATCAGCGGAGGGTGGATATTCTTCCAAACTGTTTAGAAAATCTAGAAAATGAGATGTAGTATGTGACTAGGCAACCATACATTGAAAGAGATGATTCGTTGTGGTGATAATTCGATATCAAAATTGGCATGCGTTTTAAATCCTTTTAATGTATTGTAAAATCACATCCACGAATCGTAAATTCTCTATATTTTCTAATAGCTATTTTTATAGTACAAACGAAAGGAAGCTTTAAAAATACCTACAGCCTTGGTCAAACGTATTGAAAACCCCTGCGATTTTCATAGAAACGAGACAGCTAAGTTTCAACAAATACTTCTTCTGATTTTTTTTACTTAAACATTACTATACATAAGCTAACGCTTAAGACTATAATACTCTATCCTTTTAGACAGTCGCATTCACCACATAAATATAAAAAAATACACAGAACACTCTTTGGTTATGTTTCTATTCTAATATGCGTTTCTGTGAATATTAGATTCATCTACTTTTTAAGAGTCCGCAGTAAGCTCGATCATAGTATAAAGAAGGCAAAGTATGTTATCTTCATACAAACGCACCGCGCGCGGCTTGTATGTGAGCGCTATACTATCTATACGTCGCCGCACGCACACTCAAACAAAATCTCGACCCGTTTCTCAGTGCGCTTTATACTATGGCTCGATTCTCCATACAAACGTAGTTACGCTCTCATTTTAAAACGACTAGCTAGTTTGCTCTGAAACTTTGTACTTATTTAGAATAAGTTAAGTACTATACAGGTCTGTAATTAATTTATGCAGCTTCAGATACCATAGTAAAAAAATACAGCAAATTTAAGTTTTTTATACTAAACTTGTTTTTGCTGTATTTCGTTTGTTTTATAAACTGGAGCCATATAAACTAATTACAGACCTAGATATAGCTCATGTCATTGTATATGCAAAGTTTCGTTACAATCCAACACGTAGTTTCAAAATGAGAACGAAACTCCGTTTGTATGGGAAGGTGAAATTCGGCCGAGCTTACTGCGGACTCTTAACCCTTTGAACGCCATGATTCACGTACTAAAGTGTCACTGACACGCCAACCTTTTTTCCATAAGAGAGTGACTATGAACCTTATATGAAAGAATTAAGGTTGCTTTGGCTGCGGACGTCATGACCGCTATAGGGGTTCTTGGCGTGGTGGGCACGACGACACACGACCACTTTATTGGTTCTTGGCGCTCAAAGGGTTAAGCAACTTTATATCTTTACATCGAAAAAAAAATTTTGTTATGTGGTCTCACTCAACTCAAGACGACTAAAATGTGTTCTACATTTAACTTATGTGTATTAATCTCCACTTATAATAAATCTCTAAATTAAAAAAAGAACCAGCCAGTTTGAAACTAAGCTTCGCGCGGTTCGAATGTTCTCAGCATCCCATGAACGGAAAAATATGAAACATTTTATATAGGTACATTATTATTCTAGCTGCAACTTAGGATAGTTTTTATCCGACTGCGACAGTTAATTAATTTTCCGAAATATACGACTTCATTTAATTTTTCATTTATTTTTATTGAAATCAAACGCTGCTCCAACTGTCAGCTATAAGAACCGTCAAATTTTCGTCAAAATGGCGGAATTGCTTTGCCTTTCACTTATTAATAATTTAAATCCCGTCTACGATAGACCTTTACGAGACAAATTCTAAAATATAAACCATAAAAAAATATTCGATTCTGATATGAGAACTTATATGCGCAAATGTCGTTTTATGTCGTAATTTCAATAAATGAAATCAACAAATTTGAACAATATAATTAACACGAATTTGTTTTTTTTGAATGAAAATGGCACGCGCTCGGCGCATTCAGCCAAAGTACCTGCGGCGCTACCACGAAAACCGATACTCATTGTTCATATATTTGCATCCCTGTCACTCGAGTATGGTTAGTGCGATAGAGATAGAGATACCCGAATATTTTCGAATTCCGAAGTTCGTGGTTATAGCTCAGGAATCGAAAATATGGTAAATAATCATAATGTATTTTCTCGAAAAAGAATTTAAAATAAATATAGTCAAATGGAGAAAAAAACAAAGCAAGAGGTTATATAGGTAATGATTAAGTTATAAGAGTCCAAAGTTTTAAGAGGGGGTATGTTCTGTCCCTTTTCCGCAAAACGCACCTTCATATGAAACGATTGTTTTTTACTATGACGCTCGAGTATATTGACGTCACAGTCCCTCATCGTTTTCTCACTCTAACAAGCGACATTAAAACGGATGTAGCTTCATAATTTTTTGAGATATTTGAATGGGAGTTTCATTATCTTCTATCTATTTATACATAATAAATGCCTATGTCCTGACTGACTTATTCACTCAATCACTCACTCACTCACTCATCAACGCACAGCCGAAACTACTAATCTTAGAGAGTTGATTTTTGCACAGTATGTTGCTTTTATAACGTGGGCTAGGGATAAAAAGGGATTTTTGAAAATTCTACCCCTAAGGGGGTAAAATGGGGGTGCAAAGTTTGTATGGGAGAACCTTTTTTTTTTGAGCTATAGACTTAAACTTTGTAGAAAAATTAGTTATTAGAATACAAATGAAACACTTTCAGCGTTTTGGAAAATTCCACCCCTACGGGGGTAAAATAGGGGTGCAAGGTTTGTATGGGGGAAACATTTTTTTTTTAAATAGGGACTTAAAACTTTGTAGAAAGATCAGTCATTAGAATACAAATAAAGAACTTTCAGGGTTTTAGAAAATTCTACCCCTAAAGGGGTAAAATAGAGTGCAAAGTTTGTATGGGAAAAACTACCTTTTTTAAAATAGAGACTTAAAACTTTGTAGAGAAATTATTCATTAGAATACAA
Organism: Epinotia brunnichana; assembly: GCA_963854355.1. Lineage (NCBI taxonomy): Eukaryota > Metazoa > Arthropoda > Insecta > Lepidoptera > Tortricidae > Epinotia > Epinotia brunnichana. Next base: position 13,365 of record CAWKZR010000042.1, read on the forward strand.
ATAAAGTACCTAGATTCAGTGTTTTAAAAAAATCTACCCCTAAGGGGGTAAAATAGGGGTGCAAATTTTGTATGGGGGAAACAATATTTTTTTTAAATAGAGACTTAAAACTTTGTAGAAAGATTAGTCATCAGAATACAAATTAAGTACTTTCAGCGTTTTAGAAAATTCTACCCCTAAAAATAGGGGGCTAAAATAGGGGTGCAAAGTTTGTATGTGGGAAACTATTTTTTTAGCTAGAGTCCTAAAACTTTGTAGAAAGATTATTTAAATACAAAGAAAGTACTTTCAGCGTTTTGGAAAATTTCACCCCTAAGGGGGTAAAATAGGGTGCAAAGTTTGTATGGGAAAAACATATTTTTTTTTAATAGAGACTTAAAATTTTGACGAAAAATTACTTATTAGAACATGAAAAATACTACATTCGGCGTTTTACAAAAATCATTCCCTAAGGGGGTTAAAAAAGGGTGCAAGGTTTGTATGGGGAACACTTTTTCTGAGCTAGACACTTAAAACTTTGTAGAAAGATTACTTATAAAAATACAAAAAAAAAGACTTTCAGCGTTTTGAAAAAATCTATCCCTAAGGGGGATAAAAAGGGGTGCAAAGTTTTTATCAGGGAAAGTTTATGTTTTTGAGTTAGAGACTTGAAACTTTGTAGAAAGATTACCTTTTAAAATACAAAAAAAGAACACAAATCGTTTTAGAAAATTACACCCCTAATAGGGTTAAAAAGGAGAGCAAGCTTTGCATGGGCAACACTTTTTTTTGAGTTAGACTTAAAACTTTGCAAAAAGATTACTTATTAGAATACTAAAAAAGAACTTTCAGCGTTTTAGAAAACTCCATCCCTAAGGGGATCCTTAAGATCCTTAAGAAGGGTAGCCAGTGTTGTGTGGGAAAAACTTTTTTTTTTACTAGACTTAAAACTATTCAAAATGTTACTTATTAAAATTAATAATAAAGTACTTTCAGAGTTTTAGAAAATTCCACCCCTAAGGGGGTTAAGAAAGCTTTGTATGGGCAACACTTTTTTTGAGCTAGAGACTTAAAAGTTTACGAAAAAAGTTCTTTCAGCGATTAGAAAAATTCAACCTCTAAGGGGGTTTAAAAGGGGGTTCAAATTTTAAATGGCGAGCAATAAAATTTTAAAGTGTGAGTAAGAGATTTTTAACTTCGGTCTTATTCTGTAGGTACGTTAAAAGACTACAAAACTGATTTCAGAGTTTTTCCAAATTCATCCCCTAAGAGTGTTAAAATTGGTTCAAAGTTTGAGTATTTCAAGGCATTTTTAAAGTATGAGATTTTTAACTTTGGTTTTAGACTGTTTGTTCACAAACTAGAAAATGAACATCAACTTTTTTTTTAATTATCCCCTAAAAGAGGGTTCAAATTTTATATTGAGAGAAATCATTTTCTAAGACGATAAAAAGTTCTACGCGGACGAAGTCGCGGGCAACAGCTAGTGTTTAAATAAATAAAAACAAAAAAAATATTCGATTGAAACTTACGTATTTGTATGAAAATCACGAGGATGCTCAACACCTTTGGCCAACGTTGTATTATCAACATTAATAAACACTTATAAAGAACGCAAGGCTTTGGATATATTGTTTTCCTACTCCGGAGGGAATTTATTTTCTCATTATACTGGTGCTGTTGTTATTCCAAGCGAGGTATCTTAATTCCACTTGGTAAATAACTTGCCAAGAGATTTCAATAAAGGCGCAAATAAACATTTTCAATAATGTAAAAATAGATAAAATTACGCTTTTGAGAATTGTCTACCAATAAGTAACAGTTAATACTTATTGGTAGACAATTCTCAATTTCTTCTTTCATTTCCAATACTCCGCACATGAAACATACAATATTGGCCTATTAGAAGGGAAAGGCGGGCAATCATGTAAATGGAAACTTTCTGTCTATAACTTTCTGCTTCTGCAACGTAGCAGCTGATTAAGTACTTACTTCCATTTTGGGAAGAAAGTCTTTATAGATTGAGGTTTTATTTGAAAAGCTTATCTCCATCTCCACTTATAATAAATCTCTAAATTAAAAAAAGAATCAGCCAGTTTGAAACTAAGCTTTGCGCGGTTCGAATGTTCTCAGCATCCCATGAACGGAAAAATATGAAACATTTTATATAGGTACATTATTATTCTAGCTGCAACTTAGGATAGTTTTTATCCGACTGCGACAGTTAATTAATTTTCCGAAATATACGACTTCATTTAATCTTTCATTTATTTTTATTGAAATCAAACGCTGCTCCAACTGTCAGCTATAAGAACCGTCAAATTTTCGTCAAAATGGCGGAATTGCTTTGCCTTTCACTTATTAATAATTTAAATCCCGTCTACGATAGACCTTTACGAGACAAATGCTAAAATATAAACCATAAAAAAATATTCTATTCTGATATGAGAACTTATATGCGCAAATGTCGTTTTATGTCGTAATTTCAATAAATGAAATCAACAAATTTGAACAATATAATTAACACGAATTTGTTTTTTTTGAATGACAATGGCACGCGCTCGGCGCATTCAGCCAAAGTACCTGCGACGCTACCACGAAAACCGATACTCAATGTTAATATATTTGCATCCCTGTCACTCGAGTGTGGTTAGTGCGATAGAGATAGAGATACCCGAATATTTTCGAATTCCGAAGTTCGTGGTTATAGCTCAGGAATCGAAAATATGGTAAATAATCATAATGTATTTTCTCGAAAAAGAATTTAAAATAAATATAGTCAAATGGAGAAAAAAACAAAGCAAGAGGTTATATAGGTAATGATTAAGTTATAAGAGTCCAAAGTTTTAAGAGGGGGTATGTTCTGTCCCTTTTCCGCAAAACGCACCTTCATATGAAACGATTGTTTTTTACTATGACGCTCGAGTATATTGACGTCACAGTCCCTCATCGTTTTCTCACTCTAACAAGCGACATTAAAACGGATGTAGCTTCATAATTTTTTGAGATATTTGAATGGGAGTTTCATTATCTTCTATTTATTTATACATAATAAATGCCTATGTCCTGACTGACTTATTCACTCAATCACTCACTCACTCACTCATCAACGCACAGCCGAAACTACTAATCTTAGAGAGTTGATTTTTGCACAGTATGTTGCTTTTATAACGTGGGCTAGGGATAAAAAGGGATTTTTGAAAATTCTACCCCTAAGGGGGTAAAATGGGGGTGCAAAGTTTGTATGGGAGAACCTTTTTTTTTTGAGCTATAGACTTAAACTTTGTAGAAAAATTAGTTATTAGAATACAAATGAAACACTTTTAGCGTTTTGGAAAATTCCACCCCTACGGGGGTAAAATACGGGGACAAGGTTTGTATGGGGGAAACATTTTTTTTTTAAACTTTGTAGAAAGATCAGTCATTAGAATACAAATAAAGAACTTTCAGGGTTTTAGAAAATTCTACCCCTAAAAATAGGGGGCTAAAATAGGGGTGCAAAGTTTGTATGTGGGAAACTATTTTTTTTAGCTAGAGTCCTAAAACTTTGTAGAAAGATTATTTAAATACAAAGAAAGTACTTTCAGCGTTTTGGAAAATTTCACCCCTAAGGGGGTAAAATAGGGTGCAAAGTTTGTATGGGAAAAACATATTTTTTTTTAATAGAGACTTAAAATTTTGACGAAAAATTACTTATTAGAACATGAAAAATACTACATTCGGCGTTTTACAAAAATCATTCCCTAAGGGGGTTAAAAAAGGGTGCAAGGTTTGTATGGGGAACACTTTTTCTGAGCTAGACACTTTAAACTTTGTAGAAAGATTACTTATAAAAATACAAAAAAAAAGACCTTCAGCGTTTTGAAAAAATCTATCCCTAAGGGGGATAAAAAGGGGTGCAAAGTTTTTATCAGGGAAAGTGTATGTTTTTGAGTTAGAGACTTGAAACTTTGTAGAAAGATTACTTATTAAAATACAAAAAAAGAACACAAATCGTTTTAGAAAATTCCACCCCTAATAGGGTTAAAAAGGAGAGCAAGCTTTGCATGGGCAACACTTTTTTTTGAGTTAGACTTAAAACTTTGCAAAAAGATTACTTATTAGAATACTAAAAAAGAACTTTCAGCGTTTTAGAAAACTCCATCCCTAAGGGGATCCTTAAGATCCTTAAGAAGGGTAGCCAGTGTTGTGTGGGAAAAACTTTTTTTTTTACTAGACTTAAAACTATTCAAAATGTTACTTATTAAAATTAATAATAAAGTACTTTCAGAGTTTTAGAAAATTCCACCCCTAAGGGGGTTAAGAAAGCTTTGTATGGGCAACACTTTTTTTGAGCTAGAGACTTAAAAGTTTACGAAAAAAGTTCTTTCAGCGATTAGAAAAATTCAACCTCTAAGGGGGTTTAAAAGGGGGTTCAAATTTTAAATGGCGAGCAATAAAATTTTAAAGTGTGAGTAAGAGATTTTTAACTTCGGTCTTATTCTGTACGTTAAAAGACTACAAAACTGATTTCAGAGTTTTTCCAAATTCATCCCCTAAGAGTGTTAAAATTGGTTCAAAGTTTGAGTATTTCAAGGCATTTTTAAAGTATGAGATTTTTAACTTTGGTTTTAGACTGTTTGTTCACAAACTAGAAAATGAACATCAACTTTTTTTTTAATTATCCCCTAAAAGAGGGTGAAAATTTTGTATTGAGAGAAATCATTTTCTAAGACGATAAAAAGTTCTACGCGGACGAAGTCGCGGGCAACAGCTAGTTTATAATAATTAGTTTCGGCTTTGTGTTATCCAAATATTTAATAATAAGTACGCGTAAACTGAGTAAGAATTTATAGTGCTTTTAATTAGCTATTTTAATTAGCCGTGGCTTCAGTTAGACTTAAGTCAACGAACTAAATACAAACTAAGTAGGCCAGAAAGTCAGATATTCAGATACAATAATCATCCATAGCGAACGGGTATATCAAGTTATGTTATGTGGTTCGAGTATATTAAACTCATAAAAATAACTGGTTTTCAAGGTTTTTGACTAAATGGGTAAACGCGAAATAACAGTAGTAAAAGTACCTACGTAAAGATATACCGCGAGAATGTCTATATAAAATTTTGGTTGTTACCTACTTCATTTTCCTTTGGACGTCAGTATGTATTTCCTAGTCTATATGATGGATCGCAGAGCTAATCATTTGGCGCTTACGTCAAGCCTTGCCCCCAAAGCTCAATTTAATTAGAAACATGGTTGTAATTTCTTTTACTTACAAATCCATTTTATTAGATTGCTCTTTTCTCGTGCTATTTTATGATTTATCGAATAACACGGTATGATAATATTGTCCCGAAATAATGACGTAAATTTAATTTGGACAAGGATAATGAACATTATTTACAGAGAATATTATTCACCTCGTATTCAAAGCACTTCCGGTACTGAAAGTGATAATAATTATTAAAAATGTCTGTGCTCTGTATTGCGATGATTCTAATTCTAACTTCCGGGGACTGGGTCTGAGGACTGAATTTCAGATATCCCCATTAGGTCTCTTGGGAGTTTAAAGGTGCTTCGATAACAGTTAGTTCGTACCTTATCGAAAGAAGAAGAAATAAAGCCAGAAAATATATATTCGTGTGCTATACTAAATATTGGACACTTCTCCGAGCTCATACTTGACTGGGAAAACAATGCCGGAGCATAAGTAAAGATGACATTTTTAGGAATATTTAATTGCGCCAAAGATAACGTTATGGTACTCAGCTACACTAAGTAGGCAATGAAATAAAAAAAAACTTTTATTCTATAAAATAAATTAATAACATTGGACTTCTACTCTCTAGTCTCTCTACATAATAAACTCTAAACAAAACCGGTATGAAAATAAATGTATAAGTAGGTAGGTATAATGACAATCCAAAAGAAATTAATAAGCAAAGTTCAACAATGGCAAATTTTAAAATGAAGGTGTAGTTCCTGGTCATATTAATTCAAGGCGATCAACTAAGTATAAAGGATGAGCTCATCTTGGACTCTATGTACGCATGATTCAATCACCATTAAATTGACTTCGTTAAGTTTCTTTGCTTTTCTGTGTTTATTTAAACAGAAACACGGAGTTCACTGGACAACATTTATATGTGTTCAGTAAACACCACTCAACGAATGAACGCCCCTGGCTTCTTCACACGTCTATTCGAAATTTAATAACTCATAATTACAATTAATCTCCGCAGACCCGTTTCAACCATAATTTACAAGTGTCATTCAATATTCCCGCAAGAGAAGGAAATTACTAGTTGGACTCTGGGGTCTTGACGTGGGTAAGAAAATATGTAATTAGTAACAATTGTGAGACTCCAGCCAATTACTACATAATAATTACCAATTATTACAATTAGTAACAATTAATTGTAAAAATCCCCAACATAAACACAAAAAAGACCAAATAGGTACCTAGACTCGATCATCTAAAACGATAAAATTGTTACAACCAGTAGCCTAAAATTACTATGGACGAAGAACAAAAGAATACTTGATCCCGGAAATGTATAATGAATACCCTTTGTTATTAGAAACACCTAAATTAAAAGTGGGTAGTCTTAAAGAAAAATTCAAACGAATATTATTAGATAAGTATATAGATTCCATTAAATAATATATGAATGTTGTGCCATCGACGTCGAAGAGGTGTACTCGTATGCATTGTCCGTCTTATTTCAAAGGAAAGGACAGGTATAGTAATGCAGGCATATCTTTGGCTTCGATCGTAGGTACCTACACATTTAGTAGATAAGTGTTTTTTTTTTCAAACGATTGTAACCATATGTACCTACATAACGATTGCAGCTATGTGCAAACATATAAATAAATAATAAATAAATATTATGGGACAATCTTACACAAATCAACCTAGGCCCACGGTAAGCTCAGTAAGGCTTGTGTTGTGGGTACTAGGCGATAATATATATAATAGATAAATACATATAGATACTTATATACATATATATATATATATATAACATCCAAACTCAGGAACAAATATTCGTGATAAACACACAAATAAATGCCCTGACCGGGATTCGAACCCGGGACCTCCAGCTTCGTAGGCAGAGTCACTACCCACTGGGCTACGGAGGCCGTTGATGACATATGTAGGTGCATACGAGTAACTAATATATATGTTGCATTATCCTCTGCCGTTCTTAAACAGTTCGCATATTAACCTACACTTCTAACTAAAATTAAAATAATTATACCTCGATGTAAACACACACATACACACTCGCACACTCACTCAAACACACACACACACACACACAGACAGAGACACACAGACACTCAAACACACACACACACGCACACATTCACACTCACACACTTATCTTATTATTTTAGATTTAATATTTTCTTAGCACGGTCATCTTGTTCCTTTATTTTAAATTATACTTGTAAAATCTGTACTCTCGGCTCCCAAGATACAGGCTGTGCCTAGTTTGGGGCTGACGGATATCTTTCTCTGTTTGTTAAAAATGTGTATGTTAACAGAATAGTTTAATTTAATCGCATGTAACGTTGTTATGGTAAATAAATAATTTGTATTTGTATTTGTATGTAAAAAAAAAAAACCGTTTACAATAAGTAGGGTAAAAATAAAGCATGCAAGCGGATGTGCATCCGTGCCGCCAACAGGTCGTAATTTCGTATGAACTCTGTAGGGACTTACGGCCTTTTGGCTGGGGCGGTAGTGTAGTGTTTCGGTGTACCGCGATAATATTATCTTTTTTATTTAAGAGGATTGTGAACCTGTAAATTTTCATACAAAAAGCGATAACGTTTTTCACCCAGCAAACATAGTTTGATTTTTATAATTTTTGAATATGTTGTAGATATAATGAAAAACTAGGTCTGTACGTTTTGATTTTTAAGAAATTTTGCTTACGTTATAAGTAATTACCATCTAAAAATCTGTATTTTTGACTTAAAAACTTTGTGTAACGTTTTATTTTTTTTAAATAAATCTAAACTGATTTACTAAAAAAGGAAAACGTACAGACATAGATTAAAGTGTACTTAATCTAATTATACCAAAATTGTTTCATTTCATAAAGGTTTAGGGGGGTAAAAACGTTATCACCCGAAACAATATTTCAACAAGAAATTGTAGGCAATTACCTGCAGGTCTGGCAACTCTCTCTATCGCACGATACGGGTGAGGCACAGAGCGGTGTGAAACAGATAGCATTTTTTTAAATACCTACTCGCGCCGCGTATGGACACTTCACAATCCTCTTAAGTGAGCGAATCGCCAACAAACTGCTTTGCAGTTTGGTGAATCTTTAGGTTAAGTTACTAAAATTGTATTTTTTTTTATTCCAAATAAAAAAAAAAAAGACGTCCGTTGTTAAAATGCCCACAGATATTCTGTAGGTATACTGTAACGGACAAAAGCTAGAAATGGTTTAGGTACAAGTATCTAATAGAAATAGAAATAGAAAAGTTTATATCTCCGAATATGGTACAATTGTTGGTATGTCTTACACATTTCAGTTTCACATATCCTGCCGATATCGGCGTAGAAATATTATTGAATTTAAGTAGTTAAATCATAAACATTCAAATTATCAAGACATAAATATTAATTAAATACAACATACAACACGACAAATTAATAATAAAAGTAATAATTAGAAAATTAATAATTTAAAAATTCATTTACGGAATAAAAGCAAATGTCAAGCAGCCAGTTAAATAATTTCCTGTCAAAGTGATTATTTGGTAAACATTTCATGTCATTTGGAACATTATTGTACAATTTTATTGCCATAATATAAGCATTCATACTAAAAATTTTCACATTCTGTCTAGGCTCATAAAGCTTGTGCGGATATCTACCATTTGTTTTATTTAGGACAACGTTATACAAAGGGAACTTGTGCGGATGTCTTTTTACAAATTTAGTTATCTCATATATATATAAGCAGGGCAAGGGGAGAACCTTTAGCTCCTTAAATATTGGTCGGCAATGGGCCAAATAATGGGCTCCATAGGCAGCTCGGACACATTTTTTTTGTGAGATAAAAGCTCTCTGTACATCAACCGAATTACCCCACATGATTAATCCGTAACGAATCACAGATGATACGTATCCGTGATATGCGGAAAGTGCAGCCTCCCTAGATGCAACGGTTCTGAGATGCCGTAGGGCGAAGACGAATCGGTCTAACCTAGAACAAATATTATCTATGTGGTTTTTCCAATTGAGATGTTTGTCAATTGTAAGGCCAAGGAAATTAGCTGAATCTATAGGTTCAATAATGGTGTTTTTCAGGTTTATTTTAATGTCTGATTTGGGATTATTATAATTCTGGAAATGTATTATTTTTGTTTTGTTTATATTCAGTTTCAATTTATTATCTTCTAACCATTTGACAGCATTACATAGATCATTATTTGTCTCAATTTCTAGTCCTTCCTTATCCTTACTTTTAATAATTAGAGTAGTATCATCCGCAAACAATATACAACTATGTTTCAAGGTTGACGGCAGGTCATTAATGTATAACAAGAAAAGTAGGGGACCTAAGACGCTGCCCTGCGGAACGCCACTTTTAATTAAGTCTGGATTAGATTTGTATGTCTGTTTTTTGTGGTCTTTTATCCTTGTTATTTCAGTGTATTGTCTTCGATTGCACAAATAATTTTGTAGCCAGTGGTGTGCGTTACCCCTCATCCCATACTGGTCAAGTTTGTCGAGCAGTGTTTTATGACAAACTAGGTCAAAAGCCTTACTCATGTCCAGTAAAGCGCACAATATTGATTGCTTGTCATTTAGATGCTTTGTTACATTTTCGATCATCGCAAAACACGCAAGAGACGTGGAGCAGTTTTTTCGGAAACCAAATTGATATGGATTTAGAACCTCAGCTTTTCTAAGGAAAGTTTCTAGCTTACTATACATTGCCTTTTCGAATACTTTTGACATTATGGGTATTAAGGCAATGGGTCTGTAGTTATCCATCAATGTTGGATCGCCTTTTTTAAATAATGGTTTGACTATTGAAAGCTTTAAGCGTTCGGGGAAGCACCCCTGTTCAAATGATAGATTAATGATATAGCTAATAGGTAGAGCTATTTTATGTGCACATAATTTTATTATTTTAGTAGTAATTTCATCATGTCCAGTTGAATTTGTATTATTTAAAGATTTAATAATTTTGACAATTTCGTATTCATTCATCGCAGTAAGAAATATACTATGAGGGATATTTTTTATACTAGATTTATTATTGTTGGAATACGTGCTGTCGTGAGATTGATTAATAAAGAATTTATTAAACAATTCACAAATCTGTTCAGGTTGACTATATATGTCATTGTCGACTTTTATTTGATTGATTTGAGTATTTTTTGAATTAGTTTTATTTAATTCACTTTTAATAATATTCCATACTGTATAATATTATTGTATAATAATTAAGTTTTATTTAATTCACTTTTAATAATATTCCATATTGTATAATATTATTGTAAATTACTGTATAATAATATTTAATGTTATTATTTCTCTGAGACTGCAGTATGCACTTCTTTAGAAGTCTGGAGTATGTCTTATACATGTATTTATTATATTTTTTGTTTTGATCGTCTTTATGGTACTTAAAGTATAACGTTCTTTTTTTGTGGCACGATCTCCGCAATCCTCTAGGTTGTTATGTTGATGAGCAAGGTAGCCATGGCCTTGAGATTAGATGTAAAAAGTAGGCTTTTGGTCTACTATTGACGCAATAGACTACCTGAAAGTTCTCTCCAAAGAAGCTACGGATGGAGGAGATGTAATGCTGGCGGTCTCCCTAGACGTCAAAAATGCTTTCAACAGTCTCCCATTTGAAACGCTCAAGGAAGCCCTTCAGTACTTTGGAGTGCCTGTCTACCTGAGGACACTGCTGGGAGGCTACTTGGAAAACCGCTACGTTGCGTGGGAAGACGGAAGTGGATCAATGCTCCAGCGACAAGTTAAACTTGGCGTCCCACAGGGATCTGTCTTAGGTCCCACATTGTGGAACGTCGGTTTCGACTGGCTCTTGCGAGGCCCCGTCCTGCCGGGCATGAGTGTACTCGCTTACGCCGACGACACCCTCATCGCATGCAGAGGTCACTCCTATGAGGAGGCTGCCAGAAGAGCCACGGTCGGGACATCACTTATGATCGACCGAATTCATCAGCTGGGTCTCAAGGTGTCCCTTCCAAAGACAGAAGCTCTCCTATTCCATGGTCCTAGGAAAGGCCCTCCTCGAAATGCCGGAATAAGGGTAAATGGGGAGGTAGTGACGCTGAAACCTCACATCAAGTATCTGGGTCTTATCCTAGACGGACGATGGAACTTTGGGGCACACTTTGCCAAGCTTGCTCCGAAGTTAATGTCTACAGCCGCTGCCCTTAGCCGGCTGCTCCCCAACATCGGTGAGCCCAATGCCACGTGCAGGCTCCTGTATTCAAGGGTCATACGGAGCATGGCTCTATACGGGGCTCCCATATGGGTTGATGCCCTCTCGGCGACAAATAAGACCCTACTCCGCAGACCTCAAAGGGCAATTTCGTTAAGGGCCATTCGAGGATATCGTACGGTATCATTTTCAGCGGCAACGATCCTGGCCGGGGACTCTCCTTGGGACCTCCAAGCACATGTGCTCGCTAAGGTCCATCAACATAGGGCTGAGAAAAAAGCGGCAGGGGAGTTCCCCGACCGGCAGGAGTTCGACCGCGTTCGAGCGTCTGCCCAGAACGAATCACTCCGCCAGTGGAAAGAGGAGTTGGGGTCTGCGGATTACGGCTTAGTAACAGTAGAGGCAGTACTGCCTCACTTAGAACGCTGGGTTGAGAGGCAGCATGGAACCCTGACGTTCCATATGGTGCAGCTGCTTACTAACCATGGCTGCTTTGGTAAGTATCTGCATCGCATAGGGAGGGAATCCTCCCCTTGCTGCCATGAGTGTGGCGCGCCTGTGGACACGGCGCGTCACACTTTAGAAGAATGCATTGCGTGGAGGCCCCAACGGGCTGCTTTAGAAGCAGTGACGCGGTCGGACCTCTCATTGTCAGGTGTTATTAGGGCCATGCTTGACAATAAGGAAGCATGGAAGGCGATGGCCTCCTTCAGTGACCAGGTTATGTCACAGAAGGAGGCCGCGGAGCGGGCACGCGAGAATGATCCCCTCGCGGATCCGCTCCGCCGGCGACGGGCGGGAGGCAGAGCCAGGCGCTACGCGCATTTACTGCCTCCTCCGTAGTGGGATGGTGCGGGGTTCGGGGGATACCCTGCAAAAATGAATCCCACTGGACTGAATGCGCTGACCTGGCGCGCAATGTCTGCGGCCCGCTACCCTGTAGGTCGCCCGTCGGGACGTACGCGGTCGAATGCGGAAAGCGATCCCGCGGCGCCCCTTTCTTAAGGCGGAGCTGGCAATCGTTGGGGTTTTAGACGGTAGTCCAAGGCTTGCCGCGGTTAGTCCGTCATACCCGCCCTGTCCCTTCCCCGTGGCGGGCGGGATGCGTAAAAGCATTTCCCCAACGTAAAAAAAAAAAAAAAAAAAAAAAAAAAAAAAAAATGGCCTTGAGATTAGATGTAAAAAGTAGGCTTTTGATATATGGGTGTACCGACGATTGTTGCGAATCTCATGGGTAAAGCGAGAAATTAAGTAGCACTGCTGAGCGTATGAGCAAAGCTTTAGAAGTTCTGAACACAATAAAAAAGAGCTCAAATATATGTAGGTATGTCGGCCATGGCCCATGGCATAAAAATCTAAGCCAATAAATCCAAAAATAATTCTCGGTTCATAGAGCAGTGTCGCAAGTGAAAATCGCCATAATGATTGCCAAACTGCAGTAACGGATGGCACCAAAAGAAAAAAAAAATAAGAGACTAGGAATATGTGAGCTTAGGTAGAAAGTTCTCCAACTAAGGGTAATTAACTTTAAAAATCAACGTGTAAATACTTTATTTACATATACCTGCAGTTCGCAAGAAAACTAGAAATCTATAGTAGGTATTTGTATTCTGTAGCAGTAGACAACTCGTCTCCGTTCCCGTCGGATAACAATCTTTACGAGTAAAGACAAGCGATAAAGAACCCCTTACATTCCTCAGAGAGTATTCTGTTCGGCGGCATATTTACGGACATCAGCGTAAATAACCCCAAAACACGCTGCTCTTACATGAATACAAAATGTATTATAAATTGTAAGTGTTGAATAACTTTTGATATATTCAAAATAATAACCAATAAACAAAGTGATCACTGACCAAAGTTGAACAGCCTCAAAGAATGCCAAACAGCTATCATAACTTCAAGTACGTATAGGCAGGTAGGTTTACGAGCTTAACCTCGTTTAGATAAAAATCTAGGACTAATTAATCAGCTGGCAGCAAACAAAAGCGATTAAGTTCCACTCCACTTAGCAATAATAATGCGTGTTCATGGCTCAAGTTCTAGTTGGGGACCCAACCCCCATTAGTGTCGCGATACCATCAATTACTCACATCCATGTCCATGTGCTTACTTAGAATTACTAACTAATCTAACTTACACACTGCGACACCGCCGAAAAACTTTCACGATCGAGGCTTAGGCGAATGTTATTACAGATTGCCAATCCTATTACACGAAATACATGTAATGTTGGAAACAAAAACCGGCCAAGTGCGAGTCGGACTCGCGCACGAAGGGTTCCGTACCATTATCTATAAAAAAACTATTTTATTCTGTGTTTTTAGTATTTGTTGTTATAGCGGCAACAGAAATACATCATCTGTGTAATTTCAGCTGGAACTATCACGGTATCAGTGAGATACAGCCTGGTGACAGACAGACGGACGGACGGACAGCGGAGTCTTAGTAATAGGGTCCCGTTTTACTCTTTGAGTACGGAACCCTAAAAACCATCAGTAGCAATTATATTAATCATTAGAGCAATATTTGGAAATTTGTAATGAAAAGGAGATGTTACATCGTTATCCTATCGGCAATCGAAAATCTTTGTTTTTGAAAGATAACAAAAAAAAACAGTGGTCTCGTTTTAATCTACGAGTTAATGTGACGTAATCTCAAAGTAAACAAAATGCTGTAAATATACACAACAATTAACAATGGACACAAAATCATTGTTCTAAAGATAAGCTGTTAATGGCCATTCGGACATCGTAAAACCATCTCACTATACCTTTGAATACCTACTTTAGTAACACTTTAACATAAGAGATGTTAACAAATGGCATATCAATATCAATACACACGTTTGTAAATTTTGTTGTTGAAATTCTAATTCTCTGTGCCACTAAAACCACTTTTTTCTGAATTTTCTCAGTTTTTACAGCAATATTCGTTAATTCATATTTTGTTCACACTAAAACTCTAAAAATTGTCTATCTTTTAAAATAATGACACTTTTCTTCTCTTTAATATTATTCATATTACGTCAACTCGGCCCCGCAGCGCCGCAGGAGGCCAGGCAGGCGGCGAAGGGCCTTCGCAGGCCGTATGCTGCCGCCATAACCGGGACCTGCGGGTGATGGGTCGGGAGTTCCATCACCCGCCTAGAAAAGGTGCCGAGCTGGAAGGCCCCCATGGTGTTCTAGGGTGCCAAAAGCGGAGTGGGTAGGGCACTATACCCTGCCACCTACGTGGGCCCGCAAGGGCAACGCTGACAGAGTTCCGGATGTGTGCAATAGCGTTCCCGGGGCTCTGTCTACAAGCGAGCAGTGGAACACCCCAGGGGTTTTAGTCCGTGAGAGTCGCACATACCCACTTGGTTTCTCCCGACCCGAGTGGGATCCATAAAGGATTTCCCCTGGGAAAAAAAAAGTTTATTGGCGATAACAGGACCCTGTATACGGTACAAAAATAATTAATTTAGACATAGGCTGTAAAGCCACAATCTCTGGACTTATCGGTGTAGCAACCGGTGTCGACCTCGCAAGACTCCTGGCGGTATCGCGGTCTGAGTCAGGGGCATGGTTGCACGCGCTGCCGTCACCCCAATTGGGAACCCTAATGGACGGTGACTCATTGCGTGTGGCCGTTGCTCTCCGCCTGGGCTGCAATGTGTGCCAACCACATGTTTGCATTTGTGGTAACATGGTGGGTGCTGACGGTCATCACGCTCTGAGTTGCCGCCGGTGCTCCGGTAGGCACCCCCGACACCATGCCCTCAACGACATAGTCCATAGGGCCCTAAGGTCGGCAGGTGTTCCGTCTATTCTTGAGCCGCCGGGCCTTAGTCGCACTGATGGCAAACGACCCGATGGCCTGACGTTGTTGCCATGGGAAAGAGGGCGGTGCTTAGTGTGGGACGCAACGTGCGTCAGCACCTTCGCGGCATCCCATATTAACCGGACTACCCGCGCGGCCGGGGCAGCAGCCGAATTTCAGGCCGCATTAAAGCGACAAAAGTACGCTCCCCTTACATCAGGCTATATTTTTGTACCCCTGGCAGTAGAAACAGCGGGTTGCTGGGGGTCGGACGCAAAGAAATTTGTCAGGGACATAGGCCGTCGGCTCAGGCAAAAGGGTGAGGATGCCCGCTCCGAGTCGTTTCTGGTGCAAAGGTTGTCTTTAGCCATTCAACAGGGTAATGTTTTATAATATCGGTGTAAACCTAGTTTGATAACAAGCTTGACATAAATTGCAAAACGAGTCCCCTGTGCCGGCCAAGTAGCGGCTTTCTGTTCGCCTGATCCACAACACATGAATCACGTCATCACACTTCCTAACAAATTAAAGCCATATCACATAATTATACTCGTACATATTAATAGCAGCGCAGTAGGTACCCTCGCCATCCTACTAATTGAACAAATATTGTCAGAATCGGACTACTAATGAGTAAGATAATAAACTTATTTCATTGTCGGACTACATGTAGAGGTACCTATATCCGGCCAGGGCAAGGATTCGCCCTAACTTTACGTGAATAAAATAAACAATTAGACTAATATTTCGTCTGATTCATAAGAATACTTAGTGGATTCTCAAATCGAAATTGTATACTAAGTAGTTTGCTGACTGTACGCGTGTCCTAAAAGTAACTCGTATTTAAATAGTGGTACTCAATTTTACGATCAAACCGACTAGACTCCCACTACACGGCTTTAGTGGGTTTATGTTCCTATTAGCATGGAAGAGTCGGAATTCGCGAGTGCTATGCGGCGAGTTGTGCTGGGTGTCCGGGCCGCGCGACCCTAAGAAGTAGGTCACGCACCCGTCTCTGCCGGGACCAGCTGTCTTCTGTCATAGCCACGTGCTATGTGCAAACGTCCTTGCTCATAACCCTTCGACGAACGTACTATTAATGCTCTTTATTCGTGGTTTTACTGCAAGTTTGCAAGGTCAGCTGCAACCAATTGTCTTATACACGAGCCATCCAGTTTCTATTTACGTTAATCTTTAAATCCGTATTCAAAATAGCGAAGTTTCTTAAAGTTATTGATAATTATTTTCCTCGTTCTTCATTTCTAATGTTTTTTTTATTAGAAAGGAAATAAATACCAGGGATCAGGTGTCGTTCCTTAAACTTAGGTATATCCATTAAAACACCTCTGATTTTACAAGAGCCTCTGGATATTTTTGATGGTCCCTAAGTCATGTTTGCTCACTCAAAGCACCATTTATTTATATTACCTAGCTAGACTGGGTACTGCAAAGGTGGTGGTATACCTTTACAGTCTAATGATAGCCTGAACTGGCAGGTTGGCAGAATTTGAATTAAGAATTGTTGCCGTCTCTATCAGATGGGAACAAATGATGGAGAGTTATTATTGAAATCGCGGTATTCACAGCAGGAGGCTGTAAGTAAACTCATAAGATAATAAAATATTATGCCGAAGCTATACCAAACACTTTTAATCCAGTACCGCAGCCCTACTCTAGGCGCCCTACAGTACCTTTATTCATCCGACAAAAGTTATCTGAAAGTAACTCAATATTTAATCAACCTCCAGTCCTCCAATAGGATTACTTTATTTTGTTTTAATTTCTGAATACGGAATGCTGCGTTTGCTTTATCAGAGGGATAAGCAAATTTAATAAGCTTAATTCCCACTCCCACCTATTACGATACTAGAAGGACCTTACCCGTAGTAGTACTCGTAGTATAAAAGGATTCATAATGTTATGTAATCATGACTGTTACAATTATTTAATTGTCAACCAATCATATAACATTTGTTGTTGTTACACCTAAGTATATATTTACATACTTACTTGGGTAACGAGCGTAATAATTACGCGTATTAGTACGCGTAACTATTTTTACAATGCACTTGCTCTGAATGTGCCCATTTATATGGTTGAACATAGGGTTTGCAATCCGGATATCCGAAATATCCGGATATCCGCCAAATTTCGGATCCGGATCTGACAGGCTCTTGGATCCGGATCTTTCGGATATTACGGATCCTTAAAATACAACAATGAAAATCGAAAATACGGCTACAAAATGATGTTTTTACCGAGTCCACGCTGAAAACCGAATGGTAGATAACTCAATCTCTGTCTTTATTCGCCACTTCATCATCCCAGACCAGATTATTTTTGTTTTTAATATATTAGTCACAAAAACTAATTAAACCTATATACTACAAACTAGTTAAATTGCCCCAATTTGATGGCGAAAGTTGGCGTTGGTTTAAATGCACTAATTCACCGTAGGCAGAGACACAAAGAGACCTATAGGTACTATTATAGCTACCTGCTAAAGACTTACGCCCGTATTCATAAATGTTCTACAAGGCTATTTTAACTAAAATGGCGTTTAAATTCGTTTGTATTTATCTGTCACTTTGACATTTGTGTTCGTAAGAAAGGGACAAAGCACATTTTATTCAGCAGAGGCATTTTAAGTATTATGAATTAGGGGATTAGTTTAAATAAACCTAAATAAATATTTAAGAAGTATATTTGACACAGGAAGTAAAAAGTAAATGTAGCAACAATACCTACGTTTTATAATTGTATTTTATTTTTTTGTATATGTTCTTGTCTTATTATAATATGATCATGTAATATAATAAGCATGGTACGCTATATTCATGGCCCGTTCACTGCTTTTGCCATATTATAAAGTCTTGCCTAAATGAATGTCCCCTGCTAGACAAACACCTTTTCCCTCGTCCCGCTCACATTGTCAATTTCTCCTCCTAGGCTTGATACCTAGTTACAACGTTATTGAATTAACTCCGTACCTAGAGCTCATTGAAAGGTATGTACGAGCACCAGGTACGGAGTAAACTCGACCTGCTGGTTGATCACGTAAGGCCCCTCACAGACTGGCGCGGGCTGGCCGCGGCGGACAATAGAAAACTTTTCATTAGCTGTCAAATTTACTATGGTCCGCCACCGCAGGCCGCGCCAGTGTGATGCAGGCTTAACGCACTGTGCGCACGTAGGGTAGATCTAAATGTCTTATATGGAAAAATGACAGTTAGATTGTTCTAGCGCGCGTTCGGAACGTTACGTTGATTACCCCTGTTGTAGTTATTCAAGTGACAGCTTTCAGTGACAAAACTCTCACGTTGCCAGTTAGTTTGTAAGTATAAAGTTGAAAAAAAAGTTTTAATGCCTTTATGACCTCGGGAATGCGTACCTATTTAAAATCTTTCAGATTTACGGTGGTACAGCGGTTTTTTTCCTAGTTTAACCTTACAATTCCTACTTTATACCAAAAAAACCTTGTGGATCCGTATTATCCGAAAGATCCGGATATCCGGATCTGTTGAATTTAAATATCCGAAATATCCGGATCCGAAATATTGGCGGATCTTGCAAACCCTAGTTGAACATAAACACGGGAACTGGTCGATGCCTGCATGGTGTGGCCGGGCTGGACCTGCACGTGCGGGAATGGATTTTAGGCCAATATTCCCGCACACTATGCGGGAATGAGATTTCGTGAGTTCGTGACAATTGAAATTTCATCTTTTATGCATATTTTTTTTATTTCCTCGCATGATGCATTGTAATATGTTGTATCATAAATAACTATTCTATTCCCTTATAGTATTTCTGATAGGTACCTGAATGTACATTCATCAATAAGGTGGATTAATAAAATTTATGTAATCATGACTGTTAAAATTATTTAATTGTCAACCAATCATATAACAATTGTTGTTGTTACACCTATACATACTTTGGTAACGAGCGTAATAATTACGCGTATTAGTACGCCTATTCTATTCTCTTATAGTATTTCTGTGGGCTTCTGAGCATGGACACCTATCTATATCTTACTCAATGTCCTTATTTTAAAACCCTTTTTAACTTGCCGCTATACCTATAACCGGTTCCGCACCCTGGCGGGTACTAAAGTGAACATTCAAGGGCATAGGTTTATTGATATGCATTGCTAGCACCTAATTCTACTCGTACCAATTAGCCTAGTGGGTGGTAATTGGAAGCTTGTTGGGTTGGTGCCGCAGCTCCAGTAATCTAGCCATACACAACGAATGCTCAGCACTTAAGGCTGTAATGATAAAATATAAACAATAACTTGCGTCGTCATTGAGTGTTGTTAAAGTATGGCACGTGACTTTAGACAGCGACGTGAATCATTTTCTTTTTTTTTATCTAACCATTCATTGCGATCGGGGCTCGTAAAAGTTGCCAAAGAACTCTGTCTCGGATTGTCTGTGGGTTGTTCTGCTTCTGGATCTCTCTCTGAGCGATAGACGTAGAATGACGCATCGGGTTACCTAAATATTCCCTTAGGTTTTTCGGGAAGATAATGCTGGGTTTTTCGCGTCTAATGAATGGACCCGCTTGTTGCGTTGCGTACCAAAAGACCCTCTTTCACTTTGGCATAATATGTATACCATATTTATATTGAGACAGCCTTAAAAGTAGCATAGCAAATCCAAACATGGAAGGCATGTAAATCTCTAGGTATGTCAAAGTCAAATTAAAGTAAAAGCTGGCAAGACTATGTATTACACCTGTCCATATCGAATATCCGAATAAATGTATGTGTATACGTAGTCTGATGACACCAGTTGTTGTTAAAATTGCACGCTCGGCACGCGTCAATGGTTTATTTTGATCAGCAAATATGCTTTATCTTTTTACGCTGCGGCACAGAATAAGTAAGTAATAGTACTACGTACAGAAGGTTCTCTGTTAACAAATTCCCTGTTTAGGTACGCCAAACGTGCCTAAATGTGGCCATCCCGTTCTATCGCATGCAACGCGCTGCGACCCGTGCGAGCGTCCTGTACCAACACGCGGCAGCTACTAATGGGCCGCCAATTTGGCGGCCGCCGGCATGTACTTGTAGCGGCGCGACGGAATCACAGAGTGAACCGCCCCTGGCTGCGGGTAGATTCGAAACGCCAATCAATTAGCTGTTCTGTCAGCGCTTTGTAAGATTTTTTCCCGAAATAAATCTGCCTGTGAGCCTCTCCTGCTTGTCGTAGACGGCTACCACAAAAGGAGTCATCAGGGTCGCCAGTATTCTTGGTGGCATGGGCTCATAGCACAAGCTAGGGAAAAAGGTGCATACATATTGATTACAGTACAAATAAGGCATCGTCATATAAATAAGAATGACTGTAACTGTAAATTAGGACCTATACTATACTGTAACTGTAAATTAGGTATCTATACAGTATTGTAACCAAGAATTCTCATGTTTTTCCGTAGGTGGTAAATATACAGGGTGTTCGGCACATGAACCGTCAAATTTTTTTGGCGTGCTGGTAGGGTAATTTCCTACCTTTTCACCCTTGGACCCTAATTAATTTATAAATTTTTTTTATTGAATTTTAAAGTGATGGGGTTTCGAAGGTCAGATTTTGGGTAATTAAGGTAAAAAAAAAAAAAATCATACCTCCTTGACCGTAACTCTTAGGACCCAGGGTCCAAGGGTGGAAAGGTCGGAAATGACCCTACTAGCACGCCAAAAAAATTTGACGGTTCATGTGCCAAGCACCCTGTATACATTCATACTTTAACATTTCCAACCACGATAGAAAAAGATCCACTCCAGGAACTTCATCATTTAGATTAAATTAAATTAAACCCACGTAATTTGTTAACTATGTAGGTACCTAATAAAATTAAGTATATCCGGGCAGGTGTAGGTAGGCAGGCACTAGGTGTCTCCTTATAACTAGTTTTGCTGCCTGCTGATTATCTATCTGGGATGTAGTGTAGATCAGATCAGAGATCTGTTCTGTACGTGACTGTGCAAGATGCGGTGCTGTTCTCGACTCGAGCACACAATAAATAATAGTAACAGTCACTGACTAGTTATTACTGCCTGTTCACTGATTTATGTACCTATGTACAGCTAAAACAGCTTAAAAGTCACCTAAGCAGCAGGGTAATTGGCAGAATTGCGTAACATTTGAAAAGGACGTCGGTCGACTATAATAAGTAACGTTTGAAACATGCGCCTTATGTCAAACATGAAATCGACCGAATGTCGCTGTCAGTTTCTTGACTACCCCAAATGAGATACCTAATAAGTTATTGGGACTGTTCCTCTACGTTCCCCCATGGCTTTCACTGTTGACCCTTTCAAGTGCATGTAGTACCTAAGTAAGTAGAAATCTTATCTATCGTTGCTTTTTATAGAATCTAGCTTCAATAAGTAAACCAGGGAGCATGTAAATGTGTTCTCAGGGGGGTTCCTAAGTCCCTCACTGACAACTTTTGGAAATAACCCGAATTAAATTTGATAGGATTACAGGATAAGGCACTATTTAGTTAAAATCAGGTACATACAGATTTCTGGATCCTCTAAAATGTTTTAGAATGGGCACGTAATCTTCATTTCCAAGTTGCCAGGATGCACATTTCTAATCTACCCGCGTAAATAAATCACATTAAGTACTCTTTTAGCTTCGTGTTAGCTATTTAAAAATAAGACAGCTCAGACAAAAGGTAACGGATACGTATACGTACCTATATGTTTACATGAAAACCGGATTGTTTATTACTATTTAAATAAAATGCATCTTTGTTGGGGAAGGAACCGCGCGGCTCACACGACTCATGAATTATCGATGAATGTTGATACTCGACGGCGATCATAACTTACATGCACTGCAACTTTAAGCTCGATGAATATTTTGAAAAACTCCTTACCTTTTTAAGAAAACCTCGAGGGCGACGTCCCTCACTGGACGGAGCGGGTACTGGCGCCGCGCTTCGAACATAAACACTGCACTGGCGGTGTACAAAATGCGGAATAGGAACGACAACTTCAGATGAATTAGTGATAACACAACACTGTCACTTCGTTCGAGCACTGTAATCCAATCGGTTCGTTAGTTTTTAGTTAGAAATTAGGACAAGTAAACGCGCATGTCACTTTATCCGTAAATTGCGGTGTTGGGGGCGTTCGACACGCGTACGACGGTGGGCCGCCGCTCAATGACTGGCTGTGATGCGCTCGTGGCGGGGACCGGGGAGGGCGCGCCGCGCGCTGCGTTGGTCGGAACCATGGAACAGTCTACTCAAACACGCCAGTGGAGGGTAAGGCGAGGCGCAACGGGGAAGCGCCCTTCTCTCAATGGTAGCATAGCAAGCAATGGGGCATACGATCGAGTCCAAC
Organism: Epinotia brunnichana; assembly: GCA_963854355.1. Classification (NCBI taxonomy): domain Eukaryota; kingdom Metazoa; phylum Arthropoda; class Insecta; order Lepidoptera; family Tortricidae; genus Epinotia; species Epinotia brunnichana. The sequence goes on from CAWKZR010000042.1 coordinate 35,941, forward strand.
ACGATATCCTTTTAAATAAGTTGTACGGAATAGGTGTCCGGGGCACTGCGCATGAATGGTTCCAATCATACCTCAAAAACCGCCAGCAAATAGTTGAAATTGATTTCTTTGATGACGGTAATAAAACATTCAAAAAAGTTCGTTCATCTTCATTAAACACGAAATGCTCTATTCCACAAGGAAGCGTACTGGGATGCATTTTGTTTATCTTATACATTAACGACCTACCGAAACTATTAAATACTATTAATATCAAATCCTTCCTATATGCAGACGATATTTCAATTATATTTCCTAGCATAAACACAGATGAAGTTACAAATAACTTGAATATTATATTTGATACAATTTTACCTTGGCTTGAAGATCACAATCTGAACCTTAATTTGCAAAAAACTAACATAATACAGTTTAGACCCCACCAGAGAACAGCGTTAAATATTAACTATTCCTACCAAAATAACAAATTAGAAACTGCCAAAACCTGTCCACTGCTTGGTTTAAACATCGACGAACATATAAGCTGGAAAGTCCACATTGATAAAATATCGATAAAATTATCTAGATTTGCTTATGCCCTGAGACAAATATTGATAAACACCAACTTGAAAACTGCTATATGTGCCTACCATGCTTTTGCCCAATCATGGTTGCAATATGGAATAATGTTGTGGGGCAGTAGTGCAAATGCCAAAGATCTATTTTTATTGCAGAAAAGATGCGTAAGAGTTCTCAGCAACATAAGAAATGAAGAGAGTTGCAGACCACACTTCTGTAGATTAAAAATTCTTACCCTCACATCTCTGTACATATTGGAAACGTGCAAATTTGTCCATAAGTATCCTAGTCTGTATCCCAAACCGGAAAACTTCAACTCTCATGCACACAACTTACGCCATCGCAATAAAATAATTCAAGCAGTTCCCGCCAAACTAACAATGTTCAGTAAAGGCCCTTACGCAATGTCTATTAGAATCTACAATAAAATCCCGCAGCTTATAAGAAACGAAGTTACATATAACACTTTTGTTAATAAACTTAAAACTTACCTCCTAACTGAATGCCCATACTCGCTGCAGGAGTTCATGGGGCAATAATTTTTTACAATTTAATAGATGGTGCAAATGCAATCAAGTAGGTATGTTGTTATCTAATGTGCAGATTTTATATAAATATAACAATATGTTGATTTTTTTAAATATATGTATGTTTAGGTTAGTTTAGTATTTAAACATGTTGCTACACCCTAGTAGGGTCCATGTATGTACTGATTAATTTTAAGAACATCCTGTAAATACCATGGTTGCAGCAAATAAATGAATATGAATATGAATATGAATGTAAGCATTTACCGGTACGGTACAGACGACGTCTTACTGAATGCCTAATCAAGTTAGTAAGTATCAGACCTTTCATAAGGGAATCGAAATATTTGTATGTACTTAATGTAAGTATATTTGTAATCACGTTCTCGAAAACGGCTCAAACGATTTCGATGAAATTTGCAATGTAGGTGTTGACGAGGGTGAAACATCTATCAATCTAGCTCTCATACAGATCTGGGAAAATTTGCAAATTAAATTAATTTACAGTTCTTACTTACTAAATTTACCTACTCTCCTACAGACACGTTAATAAATTTTAGCAAGTCGTAAAATATTTTTTAATACACTTGCTCAAAAAGTGGTACTTTTTGTAGCTGCAAATCGTGCGCAAAGTTGTATTTTGCGCACTGGTGCTTTTTACTTTTCCACGTGTATCCGACGTTTTTTAATACAGTTGCGTAAAAATAAGAAAAACAACAAGTAAGGAATTTGAAACTTTAATATTATTAATTCTGTAACATCATTCTCATCTTTCGCTCATCCTACCGCGCAGTAAACATCGCTATCACAGAGCTCCGCAAAAAATATTTGTTTATTGTGCTAAATTAACAGTTTAGAACCCAATCTTGTTTTTAAATAAAATGGGCAGATCAAATAATAGTAGACAGTGCAGTCGAAGTGTCGAATAAGTGCTTGGATATTAAATTATAGACTAATATAAAGTGATATCAGTTGTAAAACGACCGTCAATATTAAGAAATCATTGTGGTTCACAGTGGTTCACACAAACGGGTAAGCGCCAGAGCTTATGCACGGCGGTTACGCTCTTTTTCTCGCGGACCGGAAGAGCGAAGTTAACAGCGGTGCGGAGAAACATTAATTTATATACGTTTGTGGCCATTGCAGTTTTGAACCGTATTGCTAATACATTAAGGTGGCAACTAAAATATCCGGTGCAACGATTATTTGTTAGTGCAAATTAGCAGTTGATGTTGAGTTTAACAGAAAAACTAGCTACTTACCACACATTAATTATGACACCAGGGAACAAATCATGGGGATGCTGCTCGAACGAGTGCCTTGAAGACGAAGGGAGTATTACATGTACCAGCTGCAATAAATTGTACCACTTAGGATGTTTATCGGCCTCAAATATAAAATTTAACTCGAGACTCCCGACCAATTGGAAATGCCCCGAGTGTAACGCTTCTAGAACATCAAAACAAGACTTGACCCCTGCACATAATGCTCCTACGGTTAGAGGTAACAAGAGACCGGCAATGAGCTCGCCGGAGGCTGCTGCCGCCGTAGTGAGCTCGGAAGAAGTGCGTTCTATAATACAAGACGTCGTAAAGTCGGAGTTTACCTCTATGCTGAAAGAATTTAATAAAAATATGGTAAGCATTGTTAACCAACAACTGGAACCGCTAAGGCAAGCGGTACGAGATGTACAAGACTCAATGACCTTCATGAACGCCAGATTTGAAGATATTGAGGCTGAGCAACTCGAGGCAAAAATGAAAATGAGCGATCTCATCGAGAAGCAATCTACTGAGGGTCAAAAACATATCACAATACTGGAGGACAAGGTCGAAACAGCACTAAAACACAGCCGAAAAACTAGCCTTGAAATAAAAAATGTGCCCAAACTGGCTAACGAGCACAAAAGCGCCATAGTGGACATGGTCCTGAACCTCGCTACGACAGTTAGCTATCCGCTTACCAAGGCTGACGTCAAGGACGCCTACAGGGTGCGCGCCAAACCAGGTAGCACCCAGGCGCCCACGATAGTGGTTGAAACCTCGACAGTATTTATAAAAAGCGACCTGCTAAAAATGTGTAAAGACTATAATCTACGAAATCGTGATAAGCTCCGTGCAAAACACCTTGGCGTCCGCACCTCCGAGGAGACCCCCATCTTCGTGTCCCCAGCTGACCCCGAAAGCTGCGCGCTTGTACTTCCTGGCCCGCGAGCTTAAGCGGCAAAAACTATACAACTATTGCTGGACGGCATACGGCAACGTGTATCTGAGGAGGGCTGATAAGGAAGAGGCTATCCAAGTGACAAGTGAGGCTCAAATAGCGTATCTCTCCAAACAAACAAGTAAATGACTAGTTATTGAATTTCTTTTAAAAACTATGGTATCTTGTGATTCTTCTGCAATTTGTGCCATGAAAGTCAAATTTCCTCAGATCCCCTATAGCAACGGAATAATTACCTCTCAATTAGCCATAGCTTTAGTCATATATTTTGTACACATAACACAGTATACCTTCTTACACTTAATCTCACACACACACATACACACACACACTTACTTGGATACGATGAATATCACTAGCTGGCTCTCCTATAAGCATACCTATTTACACCTGAATTGTGTACCTACAGTAACTTACTATTTTTATTTACCTACTTCAGTGCCACTTACTATCATGTTTTATATAAAAAAATGATTTGTAATTCGAATATTCTAGAAGATATTGACGATGCAGAGGTTGCGGTCTCCCTGAGCTGCGACGTCCAGGATTTCAACAAATATGTAACGGTAACTGACAGAAATTTAACGCTAGCATCTCAGAATATCAGGAGCATCTACAGCAACTTGGACCACTTTATGGTGACTCTCTCTGAACTTGACTTCGAAGTTGATATATTAATTCTGACAGAATGTAGGTTAAAAACTGACAGGCCCATCCCGCACCTTGATAACTACTTTTGCTAACAGCAACAACTAACAGCATTTGCTACAACTCAAAATTCAAATCAAAACGACGGAGTGGTTGCATACGTAAAAACATACCTAACCCCAAAAATCGAAGAAATAAACCTAGAGCATTCTACCTGTATACAAATAAAAATACATAATACCGTCATATTGGGCATATATCGCTCCCCGTCAAATCACAACGCGGCGGATTTTATTAGCTCTTTAAATAACCATCTTATAAGTCTACACTCAGCTCAAAATATTATTGTTACAGGAGACATTAATATTAATCTTATCCCTCGAATACAGGAACCTACAAACGAAAACACAAATAGACTAATTTACCTAAATATGCTTTCTTCACACAGTATTTTACCTGGGCATACACTGCCAACCAGAAACTCGACCTGCTTAGATCATTTTATGCTGAAAATTAAGCCTGAAATAACTACTGCATATGCTACTGTTTTAAATACTTCCGTAACAGACCACTCAACAATATTACTTGTACTAATAAATAATAATACCACCCCTACTCTACCCAAAAAAATTACAAGTATAAACTACGATAAAGCTCTAAAACAACTTCTTGAAAAAATGTTGAGATGCTTCAACTGAGCAATGATCCATATTATGTTACATTTCAGCTCATAAATAAAATAAATAATGCTATAGAGGAGAGTAAATTAGTAAAACTGATACCCAGAAGTCAACGTGTAATAAAACCATGGATAACTCCTGGTATCCTGAGATGTATAAAGCACCGCAATAAGTTACAATTTGAAGTACGATCCAGTCCATTTAATGAGATCCTTAAGATTACATTCAAGAGATATCGCAACTTCTGCAATAACCTAATTAAAAAGCTAAAACACAAATATGAGAGGAAACAGCTAACTAACACCGCAAAGAACCCTAAAGCACTTTGGAAAACTATACAGTCTATTACCCATTATAAAACTAACAAAACTAAAAATACACAATTACTTAACACTAAAACTTCACCATCTGCCTCAGTTGATTTTGTTAATAACTTTTTCGCAGAAGTAGGTAAAACTTTGGCGGAAAATATCATGCGTGACTCTGTCAATACCCCCGTAAGCATTCGATTGCCTGAGCGAGCTACCTCAACTCTTGCTCTCCTGGATACTGACCCCCGAGAAGTTTATACTACCATCATGGGTTTATGTAAGAACTAAGCTATGTAAGAACAGACAGTGCCTCTGGATGGGACAACATACCAACAAAATTTTTAAAAAAAGTTTGTCCTCTTGTGGCACCTGTAATTAGTCACTTGGCTAACCTATGTTTTAGTAAGGGTGTCTTCCCAGAACCATTAAAACAATCCATTGTTACCCCTGTATATAAGAGTGGGGAGAGAGACGATGTAAACAACTACAGACCCATCTCAGTATTACCTGCCATCTCAAAGGTTATGGAAAAGCTCATCAATTGTCGACTTGTCTCATATTTAAATAAATTCCACATCCTCTCTGATCGGCAGTTCGGCTTCAGGCAGTCCAGATCAACAGAAGATGCAATACTGACTTTAACTAATCAAATCACTGAAAAAGTTGACTCTGGTAAAAAATGCGTAGCTGTATTCTTGGACCTTAAAAATGCCTTTGACACCGTCTCTCTCTCCATACTTATAAGCAAAATGGATCGTATTGGAATTAGGGGCTTTGAGTTTGCTAAGTGACTACTTACACAAAATTTAACTGAAATCTCTTATGGTGTCCCCCAGGGGAGTGTCCTAGGCCCCACGTTGTTCCTTATTTATATCAACGACTTGACGAACCTTAAAATTAAAAATGGAACCATACAATCGTATGCAGACGACACTGTCGTACTGTTTGAGGGAGAGTCTTGGGAGTCGGTGTACCGAAGGGCGGAGGATGGTCTTCGCTCTATATCCTCCTGGTTAAAAGATAACCTACTTAGCCTTAACATCAGTAAAACGAATTATATATGCTTCTCTAAATATGATCGTACCCAACCACATGGAAACCTAAAACTAAAAATACATAACTGTAATGGAAGTATTGACAACTCTTGTAACTGTATGGAAATAGAAAAAGTATACACTTCTAAATACTTAGGCGTTATCATTGATCAAAGACTTTCATGGCACATGCACATCGAATATGTGAATAATAGGATAAGGAAACTTATCTGGATTTTTTAAATGCTTAGACATATCGCCTCGAAATCTCTTCTGAAACAACTGTATGTAACACTTGCACAATCTGTAATGACTTACTGCATATCCGCTTGGGGTGGTGCTACGAAATCTAAATTCATTGAAGTAGAAAGGGGACAGCGTTGTCTGCTAAAAGTCTTATTTTTTAAGCCACACAGATTCCCCACGGATGAGTTATACTTGATCAGTGACCAGCTGTCCATGAGGAAACTGTATATCCTGCAATCAATAATCAAACTTCACAGGACTCTAAACTTCGACCACACACTACTAACACGTCGACGAAAAAACAACGTTGCCCCCTCTACAATGACCAAGTCTGTGTTTGCAAAAAGGCAATACAAAGCGCAATCTGCACACGTGTATAATGTAGTCAATGAGAAGATAAATATTTATGTAATGCAATTGCACAAATGTAAGTTAGTTGTCAGTGAATGGCTGAAAACACTGAATTACAATGAGACTGAGTCACTACTGTCTAGATAAAACACACACACACACACACACACACACACACACACACACACACACACACACACACACACACACACACACACACACACACACACACACACACACACACACGCACGCACGCACGCACGCACGCACGCACGCACGCACGCACGCACGCACGCACGCACGCACGCACGCACGCACGCACGCACGCACGCACGCACACGAACACACACACAAAACTTTGTAAACTAATATTTAAATTAAGTAAATTATTTCATATATTATATAGCAACTTGAATGGAAGAGCGGGACTACCTGACACAAGTATTTATTTACTTACTAGGTAGCCCCAAAGGACCTTTGTAAAAGAACAAAACTTATGAAATAAAAACATTTTTCATTTTCATTTTCATTTTTTTCATTCTGTAACGGCCTCCGTAGCCCAGTGGGTAGTGACTCTGCCTACGAAGCTGGAGGTCCCGGGTTCGAATCCCGGTCAGGGCATTTATTTGTGTATTTATCACGAATATTTGTTCCTGAGTTATGGATGTTATATATGTATAATTGTATATAAGTATCTATGTGTATGTATCTATTATATATATCGTCGCCTAGTACCCACAACACAAGCCTTACTGAGCTTACCGTGGGCCTAGGTTGAATTGTGTAAGATTGTCCCGTAATATTTATTTATTGTAATACAGTTGAAAAATAATGAAGTTGTTAAAAAAAAGTTTTTTTTAATACTGTTCTTACTTTGTTGTTTTTCTTATTTTTTCGCAACTGTATTAAAAAAACGTCGTTCGATACACGTGCGGAAATGTCATTATTCACTCGTCCCGAGTCTTACCACTCGCCTACGGCTCGTGGCAAGATATCTCGCCAGATCGATTTCTGTTTATGTGAAAATATTTATTTTATTTACACAATTAAATTAATAATATTTACATTAAATGACATTAAAACTAAACTAATAAAATTAAGTAAGCCTAAAATATGGATAAACACAACTAGTAACTAAAAAATTAAGTAGAAACATAATGCAAATAACGATAAGATTATAAATAAAAAACTTGTCCAAGATCGGCGCCAGGCAGCAAGGTGCCCAGGAGGCTGGCGGTATTGCCACGTTGTATGGCAATACTTATGCGTTGGGCTAGGTAAGCGCCAGCCTTCTGGTCACCAGAAGCGTCGACAAGGCGCTTAGAAAGCACTTTAAATAGATTTAATGCGCTGGTGCCCCATGGCCCTAAGGTCTCGACGCCAAAAGGCTCAAACATGAAGCCACTGTCAATGCCAGCATATTTGAGCCTTTTGTGTGACTCGGCTGAGTCAGCAGCAGCACCAGCCCTAGTTGAGGTTCCAGGAAGGTGGGACGGCGCAAGGGTATCGACGCAGGTAGCGTCCCATACCAGTGGCCGTCCCAAGCTCCAGGGCACGAGCGTCATGCCGTATATATGCTGGCATTGACAGTGGCTTCATGTTTGAGCCTTTTGGCGTCGAGACCTTAGGGCCATGGGGCACCAGCGCATTAAATCTATTTAAAGTGCTTTCTAAGCGCCTTGTCGACGTTTCTGTTTATTAGGACTTAATTAATAAAATCACATTTTTCTTTAAAATGTTCTACAAGTTTGATTGCTTGTGGTGAAAAAAAAAATGTACGAAGACCAGAGTGGCCAACTTCATGAAAAATTGTTTATCTAATACTGAGTTTAAAATGGTATCATTGTCTTTTTGAACATTATTATTTAAATCCGACACTAATTGTAGTAGGGTCATTTCGCCGGTTACGCGACCACCTTCGGTTAGCGACCACCTGAAGAACATGTTTTTTTCAATTGAAGATAACATCAATTCTACAAGGGTTGTTTTCAAAAAAAGTGTACCCTAGTTAAGGTAAAATTAAGAAAGTAGAAACATTAACTTTGTCAGGTGAGTCACGAAAATTAGCTGTATAAATGTATGGCAAATTTTCGTGACTCACCTGAAAAAGTTAACGTTTCTTAATTTTACCTTAACTAGGGTACACTTTTTTTGAAAACAACCCACAACGCCTATTGAAACAGTTAGCCGTGTGCATTATTGGTTGTAGTTATGGAATAGGAATTTACTAAAAAAACGAGAAAATATGCTTTCAGTTCACCAACTCAGCTAAGTGGTCGCTAACCGGCACATGAAATTAGGTGGTCGCTAACCGGCGAAATGACCCTACTATTTGAGTTACCTATTATAATGTTGCACATTGCTTTGTGATAATTTTATCAAAAATTTATTACAATTCATTTTATAACAACTTGTAATCTAATATATTCACCAATTACTCCGGAAACACAAAAAACTGTCATAATTAAACAACATCTAACAGCGCAGCGCCGCATCGTATACAATGTGGCTGCCTCAAACTGATTACTTACTCCGTTAAATCGACCAATAACGATCGAGATTGTCGCTCAGCCGCGCTCTGATTGGCGCGCCTGCATCGCACTATCCTTGTTACTTCGTTTTGACAAAACAATGTATCTTGGAATGCGTAAGGATTATTTTGGCAACACACTGCATCTTCAATTACCGTGTTTTGCTGTTTTAGGACGTCAGTTTTACTTAAATACAGTGTAATTGACATTGCGATATCTCAGTATTCATCTATAAAAACCAAAAATATATGAATGCAGGACCATGTATTAGGCAAAGAGAAATCGAATGGACGTTGTTAATTCAAAACACTGTAACTGTGAAGATACAGTGTATTGGATTCACAGGGTACCGTCATTTTATGCAATTTATTAATACAACTGCAGTGACATTGTAATAAATCGCAAAATATTTGCGATACATTGTACTTAATATAAACTAACTGAACTATGCAAAAACCTGTGTTTACTAATAGTCCAACATAAATTATAACGCAAGTTACCTACCTTCGCCAGAGTTCTTGTTGTGACACCTCCCTAGTTAAAGTTTAATTAAACTTAATGAGCGTTTGGGTACCTAGTACCTACGTCTGGGCAACTAAGTAGATGCTTTCCCTGATCTTATTGACGATTCACCAGGTGAATTCTATTCTATGCCATTGATAATAGAGTTCACTGACGATCGCAGGATGGTGGCAATGACGTCAATGACACATAGGAATAGCCCCGGATATCGACTACACTTGATTAATGTAGCAATTAATTGTGCAGGCTGATGAGGATCCGGATGATAATTAAATTACCTTTCTCGAGGGACAACAGCTATTCGAATCCTGAGTATTTGACTTTCGCTACATAGAAAACAATCACGAACATAGGTCTAAAATACACTAAAAAAATTCTTAACAAATTATGCACAACAGCTAAACATATTAAAATTGGTTCTAAAAATCGGCAATAGCATGTTTGAGGGAACTTACCTATTATTTTTTTATTTATAAAACGCACAAAAAATTCAAATTAAAAAACACGATATCCGCGCTTTTGAACATGCACTTCCATCTCGCTTACGCTTATGCTCAGCGAGAGGGAGAGAAGACCACGATCCCACGTTGGCTTAAGTTGGTTCACTTGTATCCCACTTTTTGGCCAGGGAGAGACGTAAAATTGTGTACTTATCACGGGCGGTAGTAAAGAAAGCCTCAGATCGCATATTTACCGCCCTTGCCTTCAGCTCGGGCGTCAAATACCGGCGATTTAAAACACTGTTTATTTTACCGCCCTAGGTAAGTAATGTACTATTTCGGCATACCTGGCCATAAAGTAGCAATTAACATAACGCTAGGAAAATGCACACCTTCTTTTTGCGACGGGGGTTAAAAATGGGCGATTAAAATCAGTTAACGATTCGACTTTTTTTGGATATCATCGCCTAAATCCGGAGACGGAAATGACACGAAATAAATTCTTTTAGGTAGCATTCAATTTGAAGTATCATAATTGCAATGTATATCACCTGCCAAGATGACATTACTAACCGGTAGACCTTTTTTTTTTTTTTTTCTTTTTTTTCCGTGCATAAAACCTGCGAACCAGGTACCCAGTCATTGGGGGATAACTGCGGTAAAAACTCCACGGCGGCCGGCATCTGCGCTCTCAGAGGAGGACTCCAGGATCTCATACTGAACGCACTGGAGCCCTCCTCGCGCCTCGCCACATTTGGCTCGTCCTAGGATGATTGATGGTCGCCTTCCCTGGGGTTTTTAGGTGTGAGTGCCCCGGCCCCCGCCAGAAACACTGCGACCCCGATGACCGCCTTTAGTCGCCTTCTACGACAGGCGGGGGAGACCGTAGACTTATTCTTGTCCGAGCCTACACGGTTAAGACCTAAGAAATTTATTATGCAGAAGCGACATGAATTTGAACATTCATTGTTTATTGAAGCTATACTTGTATACAACCTCACCTTCATCAAGAAAAACAAAAATTCCAAAAGGATGTTTAGGTTATATGTTATATGCATTAACATTCGATGAGCAGAAGAGTCAATGCCACCGGATAATCAGTGCTGCAGGCACCTCCGGCGCTCGCGGCGACCCCGCGAGGTCGACCTCCGTCGACCTCCTTATTTGAACATTACACGTGACAATTTTGGGGATTTTTGTATTGTAAATACAATACTGTACCCTCATCGTGAGATACAATCGTAACCTTACGTTAAGTAACTACATACCAGTACCCTTAGCGTGGGATTGAAGTGAGTCGCGTTTACTACAGGCTCTAGCGCCTATCGTTAAGATTTACGAGTAGTATGAAAAGTCTATACACCGCCCCGGCGGTCACTCATAGAACTAAAAATCCAAACCGTAACGTGAGTCACTTCTACATTACTTCACCCGCGATCGACTCCACGATCGTTCGTAATAGTTTAATCGATTTTCCAATATTCAACCTTATATTACAAGCATTTATCGTTTTAATTTAAATGCTAGCGTTTGTCGGTTATGACATTACAGAATACGCGCATCGCGACGTCGACAGTGTCGATACAATATGGCGGCGCGTGGGCCATTTATTTGCATTTTTAAATACAAAATACGCAACAATCCGAATTTTGCGGATATAATATTTTGCGGCTTTGCTTAGTTTGGGACTAGGTCGATTTGTGTAAGATTGTCCGCAAATATTTATTTATTTTATTTATTTAAACCAATTTTCGGTGGAAGTTTGCATGGGTACATCATATATTTTTTTGAGTTTTATCATTCTCTTATTTTCGAAGTTACAGAGGGGGGGGACACACATTTTACCACTTTGGAAGTGTCTCTCGCGCAAACTATTCAGTTTAGAAAAAAATGATCTTAGAAACCTTAATATCATTTTTGAAGACCTTTTGTTTGATGAAAAAAAAAATTTTGAGTTTCAGTTTTGTGTAAAACTTAATGTTTTTTTTTTTTTTTTTTGTGTAAAAATCTTAATGCGGTTCACAAAATACATCTACATACCAAGTTTCAACAGTATAGCTCTTATGGTTTCGGAAAAAAATGGCTGTGACATACGGACGGACAGACAGACGGACGGACATGACGAATCTATAAGGGTTCCGTTTTTTGCCATTTGGCTACGGAACCCTAATAAAAATGCTTTAAATAGTATGTCTGTTCGGTGGATGTCGGGGTGTTCTCCTCTGCAGGTCGCGTTTCTCATTCTCTGGAAATGTTCGGTAGATTCGATTATTGGGTGCTTTCCTGGGTAAAAGGGCTATTTAGACGTGACGTCACATTATGCTAAATCACGCGTCACGCGAAACTTTATCGGGCTATATCTTCATCATATTTTGTTTGATTGACAAAATAAAAAAAATTAAAAATACTTACGTGTATAATATTTTTTGATAATCTAACTGATGCACTATATTTTTTTAGGAAAGTAGCCAATTGTGAATGAATTTTTTTGTCGATTCTCACTATGGTTTTTTTCAAAAAAATGTTTTTTTTAGCGACGGCCCCGCGATATCTGCCTACAGCTCATAGAGCCACTAGTAAATATGTGTACAAAGCGCGAGAGTTTAAAGTATAGATGGAAACCGAAATGCCTGCAAACTGCAAAGCGTACGTCAGTAGTTAGTACACTGCGACCATTTCTATGAGTCGTGTGTCGGCAGTTTTGGGGAGGCGATTGTTTCCGCCGTATAATGTCGGCAATCAGCATTCAACCCAAGCGTCGCGGACGGATATAGATCCCACATACGATACTGGCCGAGGCTAGTGTTCGCCGATATTTATGGATCGGACCCAACTTACTATTGTCAGTGCTTGAATCTCATTAACACCGGAAAAGTATATCGCATTTTCCTACTGTCGCGCGAAGGCGATGAGCGACAGAATCGTTCGTTTTGGCTCGAATAGGCAACTATTTAAGACAAAATATTGTCAAAGTGACAAAAAGTGGCGGTTTACTTAGTATGTGTTCAACTCGTGATTCAAATACGCGGCACTGCTTAAACGCGGCACTTCAGTCTATTAAAAAAATACTTTGGTGTATTTTTTATTTACTTAAACTTTATTGCACAAACCAAAATAAGTACAAAGCGATTTAATGCCACAAGGCATTTTCCCTACCAGTCAACCGTGGTGTACCTTAGTCGATCCTTAACGACCTAAGTAGGTAAGGTAAACGTCCGAGTGCTCGACGCGGCACTAGTATATGGCATGGGCACTTTATGTCAAATCAATATATGGGTTAAATTCGAACTGATTTTTCTTCATTCAAATTTAAGCCATGTCACTTTGACATAGAGTGCCCCTGCCATATACTCGTTTATGTGCACTTCGCTGGTATGGTATACGATAACCTCAGAGCATAGAATACTAGAGAGAGGACAAGCCGCCGGCGGCCGTGTCGCAGCTGTATGCTCAATGGGCATACACTGCCATACTGTGCACGCGTGCTGATCGCAGAGAATATTACGTTTTTTCCCAAAATGCCTGATATGATGCGCGTTTATTGTCAAATAAGCGTGTAGGTATACAAGTGTGTGTGTTTTAGATGTGTGCGTGCTTTGTCTTGTCAATTACTTGGGCGTTGTGTGGGTTAATGTACTTGCGACAGGCTCACTCTATACAAATCGGCCGCCATGTCCGATCTCCTTATATTCATACATCTGTGACGATAACCCAAGTGCGCCGTATCGACGACACGAAACCAAACGTAGAGAAATTTCGACCGTGTTATATAAAGGAAAATGGTCGACAAATGTAGGTGTAACAAAGCATCTTGTCTGTTAAATAAAACCTATCATTTTCGGCACGTCGTCCCTTGACTCGTAACCTCGATAGCGAATTATTGAGAGGCGATGTCGAGAAATTGGATTACGGCATCCAGGGGCAGGAAGTAGGTATTTCGCAGTCTGATCTCGCCGCAACCTCACCTGCGTCTATAGCAGCGTTCAGCTAGTACAAGAGACAGCTGTGGCTTAACCTACGCCCCGTCAAGCGCCATTTGAGTCAGTGAGTAGTTAATAGAGTTATACGAAAGAAAGTGACTTAAGCAAAATACCCGGTTTTTAGGGTTCCGTACTCAAAGAATAATGTTAAATGTATAGTGTAAGTATAGCAAAGGCGTGTTACAGACCCATCTACTGATGTCATGTTCATTGAAATCCGCCCGATAAATTAAGCGCTATAGAAGCAAAGTTGTGATTTCAGATTCGGTCTCCACTCACGCCCGCCATATTGTTTTTTTTTTAAACTCGATGTGGGCCAACATGTTGTCTGCATTAAGAGAAATCTAACACTACCTCATTTTTAGGGTTCCGTACTCAAAGACTAAAACGGGACCCTATTACTAAGAATCCGCTGTCCGTCTGTCTGTCTATCTGTCTGTCTGTCTGTCACCAGGCTGTATCTCATGAACCGTGATAGTTAGACAGTTAAAATTTTCACAGATGGATGTATTTCTGTTGCCGCTATAACAACAAATGGGTCAATCAACTATTTCACACACACTTTTTCTGTCTCCTGTGTTACTTTTTACAAACTTTCAAATCAATCTATTTCAAACCTGTGTCTATCAATCCAATTAAAATCTGTGGCATATCGTAACTGCTGGTGTAAACCATCGTTATACACAATTGGGTACCTGGTTTATATCAGTTCCTCTAACAAACATGACAGTTCTGTATCTTGCGTTACCGGACAAAATACTGTGGGTCCAAAAGTTGATTGGCCCAAATACTAAAAAACAGAATTAAATAAATATTTATAGATAATGGTACGGAACCCTTTGTGCGCGAGTCCGACTCGCACTTGGCCGGTTTTTTTTATTTATCAACTACTTGAATGTATTTAGTTATGTCTATAAAAATTCGGACTGACAGAATTTGAAAGACACCGTAAAATCTTTGGGCTTTTTTGGTAAGTCCAAGATCCTACTTTTATAGATATCCTGGCATAATTGTATTAAACAGCTCTGCCAGTAGGTACATACCTACCAAAAATCATTGTACGCTGAGCCACAGAATAAGTAATAGTACAAGTATGTAGTGGCTGAGCATTGGGACTTTTTTCAAGTGATTCGTAATATTGCTGGTTGTATTTATTTATTTATCGTATGGCGGTTACACACTGGTATGTATTCGTATCGATATCGCTGATATTTGACCTATTGGATATAAATAAGGTACCTACATTTAACCTCGTGAAAGCCAAAAACAACTAAAGATGTGAGAGATGTAAGTTCTCATGCTCTCAGCGCCTATAACGACTAAAAAGTCATACGCTTTAAACGTAAGCTACCTACGTGAACTATGGTTTATTCTTTTTACGTACTCTTCTCTTCTCTTTTCTGCCTCTTTACTCTTTCTCTTGTACTTGTGTTCCCTTTCCTTCCTTCTTCTCCCTCTGAGAGGCCCTTAAGGCTCTCAGAGAAGATATACCGTAACGCATCCGTTACTGGCCGCACTGCAGGCCAAACAAAAAAAAAATAATAAAAAAAAATATGGTTTATTTATACTTATTGCCTTGCAGCAGTAGTGGTGGCAACGGCAGTGTCTTTTTTTTGAGCTTACTTGATGACTAGCGTGTAATTACCAGTCGTTCTTATTTCATTGTGGGTTTCCCGGTTGTACCTACCTTATTTTACCGACGAATGTTCCATCGAATGTAGGGTGCATTCGGGTAATTACGAAAGGATTTTGGAAGAGTTGACAGGATATCTATATTTTCATTCACCAGTCAGAATTGGTGGAGTTTGTGCTTACATTACAACATTGGTTACTTTCTCTTTTTGAATATAAATCCGAAAGATTTGTTTCAAAAAAATTTTCAATTATCCTCGGCATTTGTAAATAATAGATAAGTGTTTTAACTGCAAACAATTTTTTCTTTGTAAAAAGGCAAATCCGGAGTATGTCGGGTAATTCAGATTGATATACAAAAGAGAGTTTTATTCAGTTCTGAAACAATGTACATAGGTATTCCTTTTTCGTTCGTAGTTAAAAAAAGTTACTAAAAAAATAAAAAATTAAATTGCTTGGTTTTTTATTCAATTCAATTCAATTCAATCGTTTATTGCGTTTCATGTTAGTATAATAAGATCTTAAAGTTAGGTACAGTTTTAACTTATTTCATCGAAAACCATCTTTTTCAGCATCAGTAAACTTTTCAGGATTGTTATAGAATAAACCTAACCTAATGGGTTCTACAGAATTACCTTTTAGCTGTGCCTAAAAAGTTAACGGTTCTGAGTTTCTGAGTAACAAGAGTTCGATGAAAAGAAAAATCGGTGAAACAATGCATTCGGTGAAACGTTTATCGGTGAAATAAGGGGACATCGGTTTTCCCGCTAGTTCACAAAATCGCTGCTTCATTGTTGGATGATCATTATATTTCTGACTTCAACTGGATTCCAATACGATAACCCTAATTACAAATAGGTAGTACGAATAGTATATTAAAATGGAGATAAGTCCTAAAACGAACCTAGATCAGTTGCTACATATTTGCAATCTCGCACACATACGGCGTCGTGGTTATACTTTCATCTTCATCCCTAATGTAGATTTCTATCAAAGTAGGTAACCGCCCGTTATGCGACATAAGAGATCCTTCTAAAGATAAGCGCACGCTATGAATAAATTACAGTAATGATATATGCGGAAACTACGCGGTAACTATATTAAACGTTGTCAGCATGTAACATCGGAACGAGTGTCTCACCGCCTGCATTTAGCTCGAAACCCGTCGAAGGTCTGGACTAAATCCAAGATTCCAGAATTTTCTTCCAGATTTTCGTTAATTTTTACATTTCAGAAATATTTCAAAGCAATGTGCTACCGGAAAAAGCAGATGCGATCAGCGTTCAGAATAATTAATTCGTAGACAAAGTTTTTGTTTTCTCACTTCGAACCGGAAGCTTTATCGATAATAACTATAATAAGACACAGACATTAAATTAGCATAAAATTGAGCTTACTGAATCATAATCTCGAAACAGGGTCAAAAGTTCGCCGAACTAAAGTTCGCTTACAATGGGTTATCCCAGTCATCCGCGACATAGCAAAATCGTGCCAACATCGTATCTATTATTTATTTATTAATATTATGTCTGTTAAGGAGGTCGTCGTCCGCTGATGACGTGCGGTCACTATTTCGGTCTCGGTTTGACTGCTAACTGTCAAAAAGGAGATTACCAGACGTGAGATGCACGCTTTTGATTTATATGCTCCGTGCTACCGGTGCATTCACAAAACACTTCAATGAATGATCGTTTGATTTTGTTTAATAATAGTGTATGACTCGGTACGTGTATCCGTTGACCCGCTTACAGAGATGGTTAAATTGAAAGCAATTGTGGCAAAATGCAACAATTGCGCCAGTATGTCATACCTATACAACATAATTAAAGGACAGTGATCTAAGGAACTAGCGGAGCACTAAATTCTCTAATCAAATGGATGTTAGTGGTCCGATTTAAACAAAACATAAAAGACGTCTACAAAGTTAGAGGGTATCCTAGCAGCATTTTTCCATACAAACGTATTCCCCTATTTCCTTCCTGGTTTATCCCTCTAGAGGACTCGTTTTTTTTATTAAATCTAGGTGTACTGTATGTATGCCCCTGTCATTTACTTTTTCCCAAAAATTAATTACCAAAACAGATACGAATTTTCGAAAACCTAAAAAATGCCCCATTTTTACTGTCATATTCAGATGACTACCAGACAAATATGAAAAGTTTTTACGTTAAAACAAAATAATAGAAACATAGATCTACTCTTCTTCTAAATTTCAACACCAAACATAATTGAATCGGCGCAGGTTTGGCGGAGAAAACAGGGGAATACAAAGCATCGATCTTGTCAAGATTTTGTAGTGAAAATCGGTCTGAGCTTCGGTTGTCCCTATCGCGCATCGCACGCGGTCGCTTGGGCGCAACGCGACGGCAATAGTTTGTACAAATACCTATTTCTCAATTTTGTCACAGACCGACTACGCTCTTAAATTGTATCTCAATGCATCCGCACGTCTATGTTTAACATCGTTCCGAGAATATGTCTTTGAAGCAGGCTTCACATGCATGGGGCGACTACGTCGAAGGGTTTCCGTTCCAAAGGCGGTCTATTAGCGAACTTTCTCGTAAAATTAACGACGAATATGTACATTCAATAGCACATAGATACATTTCTCAATACCGACAAAGGACAAAATAGAGCTAACGGAGTTTCGATATTTATAAGCGCTTCGTCAAGTTAAGTAGATTTACCTCGGTTTTTCTATTATGTACTATTTCTGGTGAGCAATAAAGAATATTTGTATTGTATTGTTGTATAGTAAGTAGATATTAAAGTGTAATGTAAGTAGATATTAAAGCAAGTAGACCTACTGCCCGCGACTCCGTCCGCGTATAACTCGTCTATATCGTAGCTCCATACAAACTTCAGAAACATCAGCGTAGGTATGTGAAAGTATCTGCTAACCCAGTACTTTAGAGTATGAGGTAACCATACTACCTAATAGTGAACCTAGTCATTTCAACGAAACTCTCCTAGTAGCGCATTAGCATATGAATGACCGCTGCAGGTCGATCACGTAACGCATATATATGCAAACACACTCGCATGTCAATAGAATTTAGTTTATATACCAACTCGACTAGTATTATCTAAACTATATAACTAAGTAACTACATTTCCTTAACACTCCTGTAAATCTTGTTTTTTTCGCACTCGCAGACTGCCAAGATACAGGCTTAAGCCTAGTTTGGAGTCTGATGGATATACCCCATAATATCATGTAACAAGTGTTTTTGTGAAATAAATCATTATTATGTATCTCCGATTTAAATTCACGGGGCGAACCCCGGTCATTTGGAAGGCGTGCGTGGGGATATAGATCCAACACGTAGAGGCCCTTTGGAGACGAAATTTAATGTCATGTAGTAAATTTAATGTCATTATTATTATTATTATATTATTATTATTATTGTACGAACGTCGGGTAGATCTAAATGTCACTTTTATTAGGGAAAATTGACAGTTAAATTGTACCGACTCGCGTTCGGAACGTTACGTGATTACCCCTCTGGATGCGGGTGGCGCAGGACCGGCAATTGTGGCACTCTTTGGGGGAGGCCTATGTCCAGCAGTGGACGTCTTTCGGCTGATATGAATAAAAAATAAAATAAAATAAAATATCTTTATTTCAGAACATTCCATTCCATACAATACAATACAATATAATATAGGTACATTCAGATTATTTATCTAAAACAGTGCTACTTTAATTCATATTAAATAATTATAAAAATGTCAACAGAAGTACAGATGTGAAAATGTCAAGGTTTCTTAATTAACTACTGATTTCAAGAAAAACGTCAACAGAGCAATAGGTACATAATATGTGAAAATGTCAAGAGAATGTCTAGGTAGGCATCTTAATTAATAATTTTAACCCAGGTACTCAGGATGGAACCGTCTGATCTATCAGCGATGACCTTCAGTATCCTGTTGTCGCTGCGTCGGATGCGGCTTAGGATAGATGCAACCCGCTTTCGCCTTATCGCATAAAAGTCGTCGGTACGCGCCTCGGCAAACATCCCCGACGCGCTACAGAACCGTGGCAACCTCAACAGGATTCTGAAGGCATCATTATACTGGATCCGAAGAGCATTATAGGCCTTCAGCGTGTAGC
Source organism: Epinotia brunnichana (assembly GCA_963854355.1). Taxonomy (NCBI): domain Eukaryota; kingdom Metazoa; phylum Arthropoda; class Insecta; order Lepidoptera; family Tortricidae; genus Epinotia; species Epinotia brunnichana. The sequence goes on from CAWKZR010000042.1 coordinate 55,738, forward strand.
TGACCCATAGGCTACCCGTGTAGAATACTTGACAGAAGGCCTTAAAAAGGGTGATTTTAACTTGTTTTGAGCAACGGGCAAACCTACGGGCCAACATATTGCTTCTGACTGCTAACGCTCTCCGTTCCCTCTCCAAATCGAGGTCGTCCTTAAGGTCCTCTGTCAAATAGTGCCCAAGGTATTTAAACTGTGAAACCCTCTGTAGGTAAATACCGTTCAAAACTATAGAGGGCACATGCTTAGGGTTCATTTGGTTTGACTTGAAGACTAGGACTTCGCTCTTTTTGGAGTTGTATACTAGACCGTGAGTTTCTGCGTAGGCCTCACATACACTCAGCATTTTCCTGAGTGCACTGACAGAGGGGGACAGCAGCACCATATCGTCGGCGTAGCTTATGTTGTTCACGCTAACACCGTCGACATAACACCCGACCGGCATTCTGCTGAGCTCCTCTATCAGCCCGTTAACATACAAGTTGAAAAGCTTCGGTGAGGTTAAACCCCCCTGCCTCACCCCGCAATGCAACCTGTACGCCTCCGACAATGCTGCCCCCCACCTAACCGTATTGGTCTGGTTGCCGTACCAGTATTTAAAAATATCTATAATTTCACGCGGGACTATACTCAATGATAGTTTATCCCACAGGACACCATAGGACACCATGTCAAAGGCTTTAGACAGGTCGAGGAAGCACGCATATATAGGTGTGCTCCTGTCTGTGTAATATTTGACGGTGTGTTTTAGACTTAAAATGGCGGTCTCAGTAGATAATCCTGCTCTAAAACCGAACTGCGCATCATGTAACTTTAGATATCTACCAAGTCGCACGTCAAGCACACCGTCAAGTACTTTAGCTATTATTGTAGCCAATGAAATGGGCCTATAGTTACCTGCGTCCGACACATCCCCGGTTTTATTTTTAACTATTGGTACGACAATTGTCCTCAACATTTCATCTGGCAAATAGGCATGACCAATACACAACGAAAACAGCATAGTTAACACTCTGGGTAAGTGTACTCCAGCAGCTTGCAAATGCTCGATACTGAGTCCATCGTGTCCCGGTGACTTTCCTCGCGTCATGTGACGGATCACATCACACACTTCCTTACACGTGAACACGGTGAACTCAGCACCGAACTCAGCATTACATGACTGTACTGTGGTACCCAGCGGTGACTCGACTTTGAATTTATCTTTAAACAAATTAGCTATTTTCGCTGGCTCATTAAATCCATTTACACTCACCGGTAGGCTAGGTCTTACATTCATGGATTTAGTGTGCTTCCAGAATGACTTAAAATCAGCCCTTGAGCGATGGGAGGCTAATACATCCATTTAAATTTGGTCCTGATTATTCTGACACCACTTTAACCTACATTTAAACCTGCGCCTGCCATCACACATATGATATGATGATGATGATGATGATATGAATGACGACAATGGGCAAGTCCACACACCCCTTTATCGGCACCCAAAACACCAAAAATTACCAGTTTAAAATAAACTCGGATTTTGCTCGATTGGCACTTTAATGTCAACATTACAAAAAAAGCAATTGAAATCAAAACCTACATGTTGTCAACAACAGGTAGGTTTTGATTTCAATTGCTTTTTTTGTATTTATTAATCAATAATTACTTACGAAAGTTAATCAATGCACAATTACGCCAGTCCTTAATACTTTGTTGCAAAAGGTGGTGTAATAGTAGATTGTTAACCAAGGGTTGAAAGTGACTCATTACAGCCGAGATATTTCTGGCGCTCGAACGAAGTGAGAGCGCCAATAGTTCGAGGGTGAAATGGGTAATTTCACCCGAGTTAAACACTCTACTTTTCATTTCGACTGTGAGGAAAATTAATTATTCGATTTTAGATATACCTAAGTAAAATAATTAAAACTATATCCAACCTCTAACCTCTTTGCACTGGCCACTTGCCACGGCCTACTCGATTGTAATCGAGTAGGCCGCGACGCAACTAATCTAGAGGGCCATGCCGACACGTGAAAAAACAAACAAAACAAAAACAAACAGAACAAAAACAAAAAAAAACGAATAAAAAACAAAACAAACTTACAAAAAAACTGAAACAAACAAACAAAAACAAACAAACAACAAATTTACTAGATTTTATGGTATTTTTACAATACGCAAAAATTACTTTCCACTCTAGGGGAGAAAACGCTATTTTCCACCCGGCTATATGCCCATGAAAAGTCAACTTTCAGAACAGGAGAGATGAAAAATAAGTTTATGTTGTAAATTCATTACTTTTATTTTAGCTAAAATATTCACTAGGCTCTATGAGGTGGTGACAAATAGAATACACCCACAAACCTTTTTATTATCTTAAAGTTGTGCATGTGAGCTAAGGCAGAAACGCATACTAACCTACAACTAAACTACTAATAAATACAAATAGTATGAAAATGATAGCGAGAAAAAGATATCTGTCTCTCGCTCTCATTTATGGGTGCGGCGCACGAAGTGTGGTGGGGTAGTCTGTTACGGCTTTAATCGAAGGCGACGTTTTTAGAAGAAAAAAAAAATGCTATTTAAGACACCGATTAATTCACCTAAAACGCGCGTAAAAAAAGTTTACGTGCATTATGGTCCTTGAAAAAAGTTAAAGGGCGGGGAAGCCAAACTAGTGCAAACTTTTTTTATTGTAAGACGAATTTAATTTAAATACATTTTCGCGATTAAAATGAGTTCATCCAGCGATTTTGAAACCGATTTTACCGCAAATTTCAAAAGAAAGATAATATATGAAATCATAATAAAATAAATAATAATGGTCGGCTGAGTGTGTCGTCGATGGTACACTAAGTTAAGTTTAGTGTTAGTAAATTAAGTAGGTAATTTAGTAAGTAGGCAAACACAACAATGTTTGACTTTTGGAAGGGAGCGCACATTCGCCGACAAACTGTCCTCAGTTTGGCGAAGCAGAAAGGAATGTACTTGCCATTGTTGTTTTTTTTGAGAATAAATAAATAAATAATATACCGATTTTATAAAATGGCGGTCCGCAAAGAGAGTTAAATCTTTCTCGGAAATTGTGATGCTAACTTATTTCAGTGATTTATCGAAGACATTAAAACTATCAACGCTGTGGAGTCATTCAATGCTTAAAACCACTTTAAGCATCAAACATGACGTGAATTTAAAGAAATACAGTAAGCTGACATATTTTCTAAAAAGGCAGTTGGATGGTTTTAAAAGCTACAATAAGTCCTAGATTTTTACTGCAAATGATATAAAAACCTTCTTAAATGAAGCTCCTGATGGTGATTATTTGGCAACAAAGGTAATAAAATAATCATATTGTAAATGTAACTAAATTTCTATAGAAATCTTAAAAAAACGTTTTTGACAAATACCAATGTAATTTACAAATAAGTATGTCCTGACTAAAATTGTTTTGTTTTCAGGTGGCGCTAATTTTTGGTATATAATGTGAATATTCCAGACAAAAATACTACATTTACATTCGGATTGCTCTACTTTTCCATTGATTTCAAGTAATTGTACAGTCAAGGGCATAAATATATGTACGTTCCCAGAGCTTCAAATATATCTGTACTATCGATTAGTCATAAATATCCATGCCACGATTCGATCTGAAATATGTATACATGTATCGAGTCATTAACATCTGTACGCTGATACGTTCATAAATATCTATACAATGAAAGACAATTACATGTAGACAAACACGCAGCCATAAATATATGTACACATGTTTGTCATATACTTGTGAACAAAGCAGAGGTCGATATTATATACACACTTAAATATCATATACATGTGAACAAATCAGAAGTCAAAAATATCTATACACGGTCAAGGGTGAACGGATATATACAGTCACCTGCATAAATATATGATTATGGGCAGCGCTGCAAAAATATCTGATCATCAATTGAAGTATATATATGACGAGACATCGTCGGTAAAAATATGTGATGATTTAGGTACAGCCCGCATAATAATCATTTGCCTGTAACAGCATAAATATCTTGTGTGGGGATTGTCGTGCGTCAAAAGCATTGACATTTATTAAAGAGGCTACACTACAACATCTTCCTTCTTATACAATTAGAACAATTAACAATTTCAGAAAGATATAAAAATATGTTAACTAACATTACATCTTCCTTAAATAAAACAAAACAAGAAAAAAGAAACAAAAAGAAAATCTAAGTTACGTTACAAGCCAAGTTTATATTTAGTCAAAGCTGAATCTTTTTGGCGGACGAACTAGCCTTCCGCTCCTAGTGACGAGACCACTACCACCTGCCGCACCTGCGTTGCGTGACCCTTGTGGAGACCCAGGACTTGAAATTGGAGTGGAAAATACAGGTGTCACTTCCTCGTCTGTGTCTGGAACAATAAAATCGAGATCGCTGTATCTGTTCGCGACTAGTGGCGCTGTTGTGGAACGTAACGAAGGCGAAGACGCTTTTTTGTTACCTTTTAGAATCTGAACACGATTTCTCCGGTACGACCGGCCATTGTCCGTAGTGATCCAGTATGAGCGCTCTCCACGTGCGACGCCTGCTACCCTTGCGGGCACCCACACGTTATTGTCTCGCATGCGAACCGGCTCATCGGGTGTGAGCTGCGGCAGCTTTTTGGCACTTCTATCGTAATATTCTTTAACTTTCAAAGTTTTTTCTGTACGAGTTTTTTGAACCATAGCAGGGTCAACTGATTCCGGTCTTAGACTTTCATCAGTAGCAGGGAGCCTTGTTCTCAGTTTGCGACCCATCAGTAGTTGTGCTGGCGAATACTTCTCTCCTGAAATGGGGGTATTCCTAAAATTAAGCAGAGCTAATTGCCAATCAGTGTTGTCTTCTTGAGCCTTAATAAACAATCTCTTAACTGTCTGTACATTGCGCTCAACTAACCCATTAGAACGGGGATACATAGGTGAACTCGTGACGTGTTCAACACCGTAATATGCAGCAAACTGCTTAAACTCTTGCGAAGAGAATTGAGGTCCATTATCAGATACTACTTTCTGTGGTATTCCTAATCGACCAAAAAAGTTTTTAAGGTGCATAATTACAACACCGCTCGTCAAACTGTTTAACGACGCTACTTCAAAAAACTTCGAGTAGTAGTCTACGACAATTAGATAATGTTTTTGTTGAAATTCGAAGAGGTCAGCAGCGATTACTTCCCATGGCAAATTTGGTATGGGATATGGGCTCAGCGGTTCGCGTGTCTGCGCCGCGCGGTGTCGCTGGCAAGGCTCGCAGCTTTGTACGGCTTGTTCGATGTCGACTCCCATTCCAGGCCACCACACCAGCTCCTTAGCACGCCGCTTGCTTTTCTCGATTCCTAAATGCCCCTCATGGATTATTGAAATAATTTCCTTCCGTAACGAAGTAGGAATTACAACTTGGTGATTGCGAAATACTATGCCGTCGATCACGTGTATCTCATTTTGAATTGTCCAGTATGGCCCCGTAATATCTTGACTTTGGTTTTTATTTATAGGCCAGCCACTCAAATAGTACTCTTTTACATGCTGTAGGATCTCATCTTTATTTGTTTCTTCCCTAATTTTGGTAAGTTTATCCTTGGACATATTAAGACACTCTATTAAATTATTCACATGTATTGTGACATCTGCATGCACGTCATCGTCCGAACCCTGTTCTGAAGGGGCACGCGATAATGTGTCTGCCAAGTACATGAGTTTCCCAGGCCTGTACTTTGTTTTAAACGCATAACTGTGCAACATCATAAGCATGCGCTGTAATCTCACCGGAGTGCTGTTCAGTGGTTTTTTAAATATTGATTCCAGTGGTTTATGGTCTGTCTCAACAATAACTTTCTTATGACCGTAAATGTATTGATGAAAACGCGTGCAACCGAACACAATCGCTAGAAGTTCTTTTTCTATCTGCGCCCACCGCGATTCAGCTGGTGTGAGTGTTCGAGCCGCGTAAGCCACAGGCCGCCCGTCTTGTAGTAAAACAGCACCAAGTCCCCGTGAACTCGCATCCACCGACACAGTCACCTCCTCGTGTGGAGAATAGTACCGCAGCACTGGTGCGGAACAAATTCTTCTCTTCAACTCATCAAAAATCCGTTGATGTTCACCACACCATTTGAAATCACAATCTATTTTCAACAAATCACGCAATGGTGCAACTATGTTTGAGTGATTAGGTATGAAACGGGATACATAGTTGATCACACCTAAAAATCTCTCCAGCTCTTTCCTATTTTTAGGGGCAGGCATGTCATTTATTGCCTTCACTCGTTTTGGATCGGCACGCATCCCTTCAGCATTAAACAGATGACCAAGGTATTGTACTTCCTTAGTGTTAAAGACACACTTTGCTTTATTAAATTTAACACCATTGACCTTGGCTTTCTCAAACACCTTTAGTAATCTCGCATCATGTTCATTTTTAGTGCGACCGAACACTATCAAATCATCAATATAGACAGCAACTCCTTCTGTCTTGAAAATCTTTACCATTTCACTGTGAAAAATCTCTGGCGCGCAGTTTATTCCAAAAGGCATCCTGAGGAAGCGATACCTGCCAAAAGGAGACGCAAATGTGCAAAACTTGGAGCTAGCTTCATCGAGTTTTAACATCCAAAACCCTTTACAAGCATCAAGTTTCGAAAAGTACTTTGCACCACTCATTTCACTCGCGACTTCGTCGAGCGTCGGCAATTGAAAGTGGCTCCTGCGTACAGCCTTATTTAAATGCAAAGGATCTAGACAAATACGCAACTTCTTGTCTGGTTTCTCCACAATAACTATAGGAGACACCCAATCCGTAGGGCCCTCCTCACGTTTAATAATGTTCAAACTTTCCATCTCATCTAATTCTTCCTTCAGACGAGGTTGTAAACACATCGGTACCCTCCTAGAAGCCGAAATCACAGGTGGTACGGTCTCATCAATAGATATTTTAATAACTGAAGGCAAGCAACCTATACCCTCATAAACGGACTCGTCACTTTTTTGTAATTCATTAATTCGCGAGATAAGTTGCAATTCGGTGCATGCCTTCAGTCCCAATAAGTTGTTACACTCCATATCAAGAACAAACACCTTTTGCAATGAAATTATAGTTTTGTACTTCATATTTGCCATGAAGTATCCTACAACAGGCAAGTTGTTTCGACTGATTTCTTTAAGCACTGTATTTGTTTTACGTAATATACTAGTATCAAAACCTGCCTGTGTAAAACACCTCAATGACATTACAGACGTCTCAGCACCGCTATCTAATTTAAACCTTATTGACACATTGTTGACTAATATTTCCTCTGACCAAAAGGTGCCAGTGCAGTCCAACGCGTTGACAATAATATTATGAAGAAAAAACTCACCATTGTTCTCTGTATAGTCCTCACCTTGTGTTTCATTAATCTCAACCTCTCTTATAAGCTTCTCACGACAGGTTTTAGCAAAATGTCCTACGCGCTCACACCTGAAACAGCGAACATTAAATGCTGGACATCTGTCATCGGCGGAGTGTCCTCCACCGCACTTGTCGCACTCGGCGCCATAACGTGGTGCTCGGCCTGAACGAGCAGCACGAGCGAAGCCTCCACGGCCTGTGCGTCCTCGTGCTCCTGCACTACGCGACCTCATCCCGGCGCCGTAGCCGCTACCGCCAGGCGCACCACGCCCTCGCGCTAGTTCCTCTAACGCAACTGGCGCGGTGTGATCAAATTTCATACTCCGACACGTTGCCGCTTGCACGCTGGCTCGCTCCGCCGCGCGACAGTAGGTCACAGCCTGCTCCAGGTCTAGTGATGACTTCGAAAGTAATCGTTCACGCATATGTCCGTCTTTTAGACCTCTTATTATCTGGGTTAAGATTAAGCTTTCTTTCAACTGACCAAACTCGCAACTTTTGCTTTTAATTTTCAAGTCGCTAAGGAACTTATCAAAAGAATCGTCTTGATAAGTTTCAAAAAACGTATGACGTTCATAGTTCACGTTTTTTTTCGGGTCAAAACGCTCTGAAAATGCTTTTACTAACTTGTCATAGTCATCCGTTTTAACACTGAGTTCAAATTCCTCTAAAGTTTCTCGACCGAATTTTCCGATGACGTGTAGGAATAATGCGCACTTTTCCTTCGACGTAGCCGTATCTCTGCCCGAAGCGATAAGAAAGAAATCAAAAGCGGATTTCCATTCTTTCCAGTTGACCGCCATGTTCCCGTGGTCTTGCAATGGACCGGGTTGCTGTATTGCAGCATACACACTATTACTATTTTGCGCTTGCATTTTTTTAGTATCATCTACTTGATCCGGCATTTTTATATTAAATTCACTCAATTTTAATTAATTATATTTTGAATAACATTTTTTCACACCTGACACCATGTCGTGCGTCAAAAGCATTGACATTTATTAAAGAGGCTACACTACAACAGGGATGTTCGCAGAGGCACGCACAAATGACTTCCATGCGATTATGCGAAATAAAATTTCATCCCTGATGGCTCGAGTGAGGAAAAGTACCAACAGCATCCTGAAAATGATGGCTGGTAGGTTTGACTGTCCAATACTTCTGTATTGGATTGGGCAGGTCAAATCTACCTTGCAATATAGTAAGTAAGTGTATGTTCTGTGTTCTGTGTATGTCAGTTTATGTTGTATGTTAAATTGTATGTAAGCTTTGTAATCTAACCTTATAATTAAAATGTAACTAACACCTCTTATATAGGTCGGTGAAGACCTGAAATAAAATATATTCATTCATTCATTCATTCAATATCGGATCAGACTGAATATAAATATCCGATACTTCACAAAATCTCAGACTATAAAAGCATAACTATCGAATCACATATGGATTGCAAAAATATCTGATACGAATTGT
>CAWKZR010000043.1:0-92973 GCA_963854355.1 Epinotia brunnichana
CTTAACACACGCTTAAAGCACTTAACACGCTTAACACACTTAACACGCTTAACACACTTAACACGCTTAACACACTTAACACACTTAACACGCTTAACACGCTTAATACACTTAACACGCTTAACACGCTTAATACACTTAACACGCTTAACACACTTAACACGCTTAACACACTTAACACGCTTAATACACTTAACACACTTAACACGCTTAATACACTTAACACACTTAACACACTTAACACACGCTTAAAGCACTTAACACGCTTAACACACTTAACACGCTCTACACACTTAACACGCTTAACACACTAAACACAATTAACACGCTTAACACACTTAACACACTTAACACGCTTAACACACTTAACACACTTAACACGCTTAACACGCTTAATACACTTAACACGCTTAACACGCTTAATACACTTAACACGCTTAACACGCTTAATACACTTAACATGCTTAACACACTTAACACGCTTAACACACTTAACACACTTAACACGCTTAATACACTTAACACGCTTAACACACTTAACACGCTTAACACACTTAACACGCTTAATACACTTAACACACTTAACATGCTTAACACGCTTAACACGCATAATACACTTAACACGCTTAACACGCTTAATACACTTAACACGCTTAACACACTTAACACGCTTAACACACTTAACACACTTAACCCGCTTAACACGCTTAACACACTTAACACACTTAACACGCTTAACACACTTAACACACTTAACAAGCTTAACACGCTTAACACGCTTAACACGCTTAACACGCTTAACACGCTTAACAAGCTTAACACACTTAATACACTTAACACACTTAACACACGCTTAAAGCACTTAACACGCTTAACACACATAACACGCTTAACACACTTAACACGCTTAACACACTTAACACGCTTAACACACTTAACACACTTAACACGCTTAACACACTTAACACACTTAACACGCTTAACACACTTAACACGCTTAACACGCTTAACACGCTTAATACACTTAACACGCTTAACACGCTTAACACGCTTAACAAGCTTAACACGCTTAACACACTTAACACGCGTAACACACTAAACACGCTTAACACACTTAACACGCTTAACACGCTTAATACACTTAACACGCTTAACACGCTTAACACGCTTAACACGCTTAACACACTTAACACGCTTAACACGCTTAACACACTTAACACACTTAACACGCTTAACACGCTTAACACGCTTAATACACTGAACACGCTTAACACGCTTAATACACTTAACACGCTTAACACGCTTAACACGCTTAATACACTTAACACGCTTAACACGCTTAACACGCTTAACAAGCTTAACACGCTTAACACACTTAACACGCGTAACACACTTAACACGCTTAACACACTTAACACGCTTAACACGCTTAATACACTTAACACACTTAACACGCTTAATACACTTAACACGCTTAACACGCTTAACACACTTAACACGCTTAACACACTTAACACACTTAACACGCTTAACACGCTTAATACACTTAACACGCTTTACACGCTTAACACGCTTAACAAGCTTAACACACTTAACACGCTTAACACGCTTAACACACTTAACACACTTAACACGCTTAACACGCTTAATACACTGAACACGCTTAACACGCTTAATACACTTAACACGCTTAACACGCTTAACACGCTTAATACACTTAACACGCTTAACACGCTTAACACGCTTAACAAGCTTAACACGCTTAACACACTTAACACGCGTAACACACTTAACACGCTTAACACACTTAACACGCTTAACACGCTTAATACACTTAACACACTTAACACGCTTAATACACTTAACACGCTTAACACGCTTAACACACTTAACACGCTTAACACACTTAACACACTTAACACGCTTAACACGCTTAATACACTTAACACGCTTTACACGCTTAACACGCTTAACAAGCTTAACACGCTTAACACACTTAACACGCGTAACACACTTAACACGCTTAACACACTTAACACGCTTAACACGCTTAATACACTTAACACACTTAACACGCTTAATACACTTAACACGCTTAACACGCTTAACACACTTAACACGCTTAACACACTTAACACACTTAACACGCTTAACACGCTTAATACACTTAACACGCTTTACACGCTTAATACACTTAACACGCTTAACACACTTAACACGCTTAACACACTTAACACACTTAACACGCTTAACACACTTAACACACTTAACACGCTTAACACGCTTAATACACTTTACACGCTTAACACGCTTAATACACTTAACACGCTTAACACACTTAACACGCTTAACACACTTAACACGCTTAATACACTTAACACACTTAACACACTTAACACGCTTAACACGCTTAACACGCTTAATACACTTAACACGCTTAACACGCTTAATACACTTAACACGCTTAACACACTTAACACGCTTAACACACTTAACACGCTTAACACACTTAACACGCTTAACACACTTAACACGCTTAACACACTTAACACGTATAACACACTTAACACACTTAACACGCTTAACACAATTTACACACTTAACACGCTTAACACGCTTAATACACTTAACACGCTTAACACGCTTAATACACTTAACACGCTTAACACACTTAACACACTTAACACGCTTAATACACTTAACACGCTTAACACGCTTAACACACTTAACACGTATAACAAACTTAACACACTTAACACGCTTAACACACTTAACACACTTAACACACTTAACACGCTTAACACGCTTAATACACTTAACACGCTTAACACGCTTAATACACTTAACACGCTTAACACGCTTAATACACTTAACACGCTTAACACACTTAACACGCTTAACACACTTAACACACTTAACACGCTTAACACACTTAACACACTTAACACGCTTAACACGCTTAATACACTTAACACGCTTAACACGCTTAATACACTTAACACGCTTAACACACTTAACACGCTTAACACACTTAACACACTTAACACGCTTAACACGCTTAATACACTTAACACGCTTAACACGCTTAATACACTTAACACGCTTAACACACTTAACACGCTTAACACACTTAACACGCTTAATACACTTAACACACTTAACACGCTTAACACGCTTAATACACTTAACACGCTTAACACGCTTAATACACTTAACACGCTTAACACACTTAACACGCTTAACATACTTAACACACTTAACCCGCTTAACACACTTAACAAGCTTAACATACTTAACACGCTTAACACGCTTAACACGCTTAACACGCTTAACACACGCTTAAAGCACTTAACACGCTTAACACACTTAACACGCTTAACACACGCTTAAAGCACTTAACACGCTTAACACACTTAACACACTTAAAACACTTAACACGCTTAACATGCTTAACACACTTAACACGCTTAACACGCTTAATACACTTAACACGCTTAACACGCTTAACACACTTAACACGCTTAACACACTTAACACACTTAACACGCTTAATACACTTAACACGCTTAACACGCTTAACACACTTAACACGCTTAACACACTTAACACGCTTAACACACTTTACACACTTAACACGCTTAATACACTTAACACGCTTAACACACTTAACACGCGTAACACACTTAACACGCTTAACACGCTTAACACACTTAACACACGCTTAAAGCACTAAACACGCTTAACACACTTAACACGCTCTACACACTTAACACGCTTAACACACTTAATACACTTAACACACTTAACAAGCTTAACACACTTAACACGCTTAATACACTTAACACGCTTAACACGCTTAATACACTTAACACGCTTAACACGCTTAATACACTTAACACGCTTAACACACTTAACACGCTTAACACACTTAATACACTTAACACACTTAACAAGCTTAACACACTTAACACGCTTAACACGCTTAATACACTTAACACGCTTAACACACTTAACACGCTTAACACGCTTAACACGCTTAACACACTTAACACGCTTAATACACTTAACACGCTTAACATGCTTAACACACTTAACACGCTTAACACACTTAACACGCTTAACACACTTAACACGCTTAACACACTTTACACACTTAACACGCTTAACACGCTTAATACACTTAACACGCTTAACACGCTTAATACACTTAACACGCTTAACACACTTAACACGCGTAACACACTTAACACGCTTAACACGCTTAACACACTTAACACACTTAACACACGCTTAAAGCACTTAACACGCTTAACACACTTAACACGCTCTACACACTTAACACGCTTAACACACTTAACACACTTAACACGCTTAACACACTTAACACACTTAACACGCTTAACACACTTAACACACTAAACACGCTGAACACGCTTAATACACTTAACACGCTTAACACGCTTAATACACTTAACACGCTTAACACGCTTAATACACTTCTTAACACACTTAACACACTTAACACACTTAACACACTTAACACCCTTAACACACTTAATACACTTAACACACTTAACAAGCTTAACACACTTAACACGCTTAACACGCTTAATACACTTAACACGCTTAACACGCTTAATACACTTAACACGCTTAACACACTTAACACGCTTAATACACTTAACACGCTTAACACGCTTAACACACTTAACTCACTTAACACACTTAACACGCTTAACACGCTTAATACACTTAACACGCTTAACAAGCTTAACACGCTTAACACGCTTAACACACTTAACACGCTTAACATGCTTAATACACTTAACACGCTTAACACGCTTAATACACTTAACACGCTTAACACACTTAACACGCTTAATACACTTAACACGCTTAACACGCTTAACACACTTAACACGCTTAACACACTTAACACACTTAACACGCTTAATACACTTAACACGCTTAACACGCTTAATACACTTTACACGCTTAACACACTTAACACGCTTAACACACTTAACACACTTAACACGCTTAACACACTTAACACACTTAACACGCTTAACACGCTTAATACACTTAACACGCTTAACACGCTTAATACACTTAACACGCTTAACACACTTAACACGCTTAACACACTTAACACACTTAACACGCTTAACACGCTTAATACACTTAACACGCTTAACACGCTTAACACACTTAACACACTTAACACGCTTAACACGCTTAATACACTTAAAACGCTTAACACGCTTAATACACTTAACACGCTTAACACACTTAACACGCTTAACACACTTAACACACTTAACACGCTTAACACACTTAACACGCTTAACACGCTTAACACACTTAACACACTTAACAAGCTTAACACGCTTAACACGCTTTACACGCTTCACACGCTTAACACGCTTAACACGCTTAGCAAGCTTAACACACTTAACACGCTTAACAAGCTTAACACACTTAATACACTTAACACACTTAACACACGCTTAAAGCACTTAACACGCTTAACACACTTAACACGCTTAACACACTTAACACGCTTAACACGCTTAACACACTTAACACGCTTAACACGCTTAATACACTTAACACGCTTAACACGCTTAATATACTTAACACGCTTAACACACTTAACACGCGTAACACACTTAACACGCTTAACACGCTTAACACACTTAACACACTTAACACACGCTTAAAGCACTTAACACGCTTAACACACTTAACACGCTTAACACACTTAACACGCTTAACACACTTAACACACTTAACACGCTTAACACGCTTAATACACTTAACACGCTTAACACGCTTAATACACTTAACACGCTTAACACACTTAACACGCTTAACACACTTAACACGCTTAATACACTTAACACACTTAACACGCTTAATACACTTAACACACTTAACACACTTAACACACGCTTAAAGCACTTAACACGCTTAACACACTTAACACGCTCTACACACTTAACACGCTTAACACACTAAACACAATTAACACGCTTAACACACTTAACACACTTAACACGCTTAACACACTTAACACACTTAACACGCTTAACACGCTTAATACACTTAACACGCTTAACACGCTTAATACACTTAACACGCTTAACACGCTTAATACACTTAACATGCTTAACACACTTAACACGCTTAACACACTTAACACACTTAACACGCTTAATACACTTAACACGCTTAACACACTTAACACGCTTAACACACTTAACACGCTTAATACACTTAACACACTTAACATGCTTAAAACGCTTAACACGCATAATACACTTAACACGCTTAACACGCTTAATACACTTAACACGCTTAACACACTTAACACGCTTAACACACTTAACACACTTAACCCGCTTAACACGCTTAACACACTTAACACACTTAACACGCTTAACACACTTAACACACTTAACAAGCTTAACACGCTTAACACGCTTAACACGCTTAACACGCCTAACACGCTTAACAAGCTTAACACACTTAATACACTTAACACACTTAACACACGCTTAAAGCACTTAACACGCTTAACACACTTAACACGCTTAACACACTTAACACGCTTAACACACTTAACACGCTTAACACACTTAACACACTTAACACGCTTAACACACTTAACACACTTAACACGCTTAACACACTTAACACGCTTAACACGCTTAACACGCTTAATACACTTAACACGCTTAACACGCTTAACACGCTTAACAAGCTTAACACGCTTAACACACTTAACACGCGTAACACACTAAACACGCTTAACACACTTAACACGCTTAACACGCTTAATACACTTAACACGCTTAACACGCTTAACACGCTTAACACGCTTAACACACTTAACACGCTTAACACGCTTAACACACTTAACAAACACGCTTAACACGCTTAACACACTTAACACACTTAACACGCTTAACACGCTTAACACGCTTAATACACTGAACACGCTTAACACGCTTAATACACTTAACACGCTTAACACGCTTAACACGCTTAATACACTTAACACGCTTAACACGCTTAACACGCTTAACAAGCTTAACACGCTTAACACACTTAACACGCGTAACACACTTAACACGCTTAACACACTTAACACGCTTAACACGCTTAATACACTTAACACACTTAACACGCTTAATACACTTAACACGCTTAACACGCTTAACACACTTAACACGCTTAACACACTTAACACACTTAACACGCTTAACACGCTTAATACACTTAACACGCTTTACACGCTTAACACGCTTAACAAGCTTAACACACTTAACACGCTTAACACGCTTAACACACTTAACACACTTAACACGCTTAACACGCTTAATACACTGAACACGCTTAACACGCTTAATACACTTAACACGCTTAACACGCTTAACACGCTTAATACACTTAACACGCTTAACACGCTTAACACGCTTAACAAGCTTAACACGCTTAACACACTTAACACGCGTAACACACTTAACACGCTTAACACACTTAACACGCTTAACACGCTTAATACACTTAACACACTTAACACGCTTAATACACTTAACACGCTTAACACGCTTAACACACTTAACACGCTTAACACACTTAACACACTTAACACGCTTAACACGCTTAATACACTTAACACGCTTTACACGCTTAACACGCTTAACAAGCTTAACACGCTTAACACACTTAACACGCGTAACACACTTAACACGCTTAACACACTTAACACGCTTAACACGCTTAATACACTTAACACACTTAACACGCTTAATACACTTAACACGCTTAACACGCTTAACACACTTAACACGCTTAACACACTTAACACACTTAACACGCTTAACACGCTTAATACACTTAACACGCTTTACACGCTTAATACACTTAACACGCTTAACACACTTAACACGCTTAACACACTTAACACACTTAACACGCTTAACACACTTAACACACTTAACACGCTTAACACGCTTAATACACTTAACACGCTTAACACGCTTAATACACTTAACACGCTTAACACACTTAACACGCTTAACACACTTAACACGCTTAATACACTTAACACACTTAACACACTTAACACGCTTAACACGCTTAACACGCTTAATACACTTAACACGCTTAACACGCTTAATACACTTAACACGCTTAACACACTTAACACGCTTAACACACTTAACACGCTTAACACACTTAACACGCTTAACACACTTAACACGCTTAACACACTTAACACGTATAACACACTTAACACACTTAACACGCTTAACACAATTTACACACTTAACACGCTTAACACGCTTAATACACTTAACACGCTTAACACGCTTAATACACTTAACACGCTTAACACACTTAACACACTTAACACGCTTAATACACTTAACACGCTTAACACGCTTAACACACTTAACACGTATAACAAACTTAACACACTTAACACGCTTAACACACTTAACACACTTAACACACTTAACACGCTTAACACGCTTAATACACTTAACACGCTTAACACGCTTAATACACTTAACACGCTTAACACACTTAACACGCTTAACACACTTAACACACTTAACACGCTTAACACGCTTAATACACTTAACACGCTTAACACGCTTAATACACTTAACACGCTTAACACACTTAACACGCTTAACACACTTAACACGCTTAATACACTTAACACACTTAACACGCTTAACACGCTTAATACACTTAACACGCTTAACACGCTTAATACACTTAACACGCTTAACACACTTAACACGCTTAACATACTTAACACACTTAACCCGCTTAACACACTTAACAAGCTTAACATACTTAACACGCTTAACACGCTTAACACGCTTAACACGCTTAACACACGCTTAAAGCACTTAACACGCTTAACACACTTAACACGCTTAACACACGCTTAAAGCACTTAACACGCTTAACACACTTAACACACTTAAAACACTTAACACGCTTAACATGCTTAACACACTTAACACGCTTAACACGCTTAATACACTTAACACGCTTAACACGCTTAACACACTTAACACGCTTAACACACTTAACACACTTAACACGCTTAATACACTTAACACGCTTAACACGCTTAACACACTTAACACGCTTAACACACTTAACACGCTTAACACACTTTACACACTTAACACGCTTAATACACTTAACACGCTTAACACACTTAACACGCGTAACACACTTAACACGCTTAACACGCTTAACACACTTAACACACGCTTAAAGCACTAAACACGCTTAACACACTTAACACGCTCTACACACTTAACACGCTTAACACACTTAATACACTTAACACACTTAACAAGCTTAACACACTTAACACGCTTAATACACTTAACACGCTTAACACGCTTAATACACTTAACACGCTTAACACACTTAACACGCTTAATACACTTAACACGCTTAACACGCTTAACACACTTAACACGCTTAACACACTTAATACACTTAACACACTTAACAAGCTTAACACACTTAACACGCTTAACACGCTTAATACACTTAACACGCTTAACACGCTTAATACACTTAACACGCTTAACACACTTAACACGCTTAACACACTTAATACACTTAACACACTTAACAAGCTTAACACACTTAACACGCTTAACACGCTTAATACACTTAACACGCTTAACACACTTAACACGCTTAACACGCTTAACACGCTTAACACACTTAACACGCTTAAT
Organism: Epinotia brunnichana; assembly: GCA_963854355.1. Classification (NCBI taxonomy): domain Eukaryota; kingdom Metazoa; phylum Arthropoda; class Insecta; order Lepidoptera; family Tortricidae; genus Epinotia; species Epinotia brunnichana. Next base: position 9,789 of record CAWKZR010000043.1, read on the forward strand.
ACACTTAACACGCTTAACATGCTTAACACACTTAACACGCTTAACACACTTAACACGCTTAACACACTTAACACGCTTAACACACTTTACACACTTAACACGCTTAACACGCTTAATACACTTAACACGCTTAATACGCTTAATACACTTAACACGCTTAACACACTTAACACGCGTAACACACTTAACACGCTTAACACGCTTAACACACTTAACACACTTAACACACGCTTAAAGCACTTAACACGCTTAACACACTTAACACGCTCTACACACTTAACACGCTTAACACACTTAACACACTTAACACGCTTAACACACTTAACACACTTAACACGCTTAACACACTTAACACACTAAACACGCTGAACACGCTTAATACACTCAACACGCTTAACACGCTTAATACACTTAACACGCTTAACACGCTTAATACACTTCTTAACAAACTTAACACACTTAACACACTTAACACACTTAACACCCTTAACACACTTAATACACTTAACACACTTAACAAGCTTAACACACTTAACACGCTTAACACGCTTAATACACTTAACACGCTTAACACGCTTAATACACTTAACACGCTTAACACACTTAACACGCTTAATACACTTAACACGCTTAACACGCTTAACACACTTAACTCACTTAACACACTTAACACGCTTAACACGCTTAATACACTTAACACGCTTAACAAGCTTAACACGCTTAACACGCTTAACACACTTAACACGCTTAACATGCTTAATACACTTAACACGCTTAACACGCTTAATACACTTAACACGCTTAACACACTTAACACGCTTAATACACTTAACACGCTTAACACGCTTAACACACTTAACACGCTTAACACACTTAACACACTTAACACGCTTAATACACTTAACACGCTTAACACGCTTAATACACTTTACACGCTTAACACACTTAACACGCTTAACACACTTAACACACTTAACACGCTTAACACACTTAACACACTTAACACGCTTAACACGCTTAATACACTTAACACGCTTAACACGCTTAATACACTTAACACGCTTAACACACTTAACACGCTTAACACACTTAACACACTTAACACGCTTAACACGCTTAATACACTTAACACGCTTAACACGCTTAACACGCTTAGCAAGCTTAACACACTTAACACGCTTAACAAGCTTAACACACTTAATACACTTAACACACTTAACACACGCTTAAAGCACTTAACACGCTTAACACACTTAACACGCTTAACACACTTAACACGCTTAACACACTTAACACACTTAACACGCTTAACATACTTAACACACTCAACACGCTTAACACACTTAACACACTTAACACGCTTAACACGCTTAATACACTTAACACGCTTAACACGCTTAATACACTTAACACGCTTAACACACTAAACACGCTTAATACACTTAACACGCTTAACACGCTTAACACACTTAACACGCTTAACACACTTAACACGCTTAATACACTTAACACGCTTAACACGCTTAATACACTTAACACGCTTAACACACTTAACACGCTTAACACACTTAACACACTTAACACGCTTAACACACTTAACACACTTAACACGCTTAACACGCTTAATACACTTAACACGCTTAACACGATTAATACACTTAACACGCTTAACACACTTAACACGCTTAACACACTTAACACACTTAACACGCTTAACACGCTTAATACACTTAACACGCTTAACACGCTTAATACACTTAGCACGCTTAACACACTTAACACGCTTAACACGCGTAACACACTTAACACGCTTAACACACTTAACACACTTAACACGCTTAACACACTTAACACGCTTAACACGCTTAACGCGCTTAATACACTTAACACGCTTAACACGCTTAACAAGCTTAACACGCTTAACACACTTAACACGCGTAACACACTTAACACGCTTAACACACTTAACACGCTTAACACGCTTAATACACTTAACACGCTTAACACGCTTAATACACTTAACACGCTTAACACACTTAACACGCTTAACACGCTTAACACACTTAACACACTTAACACGCTTAACACGCTTAATACACTTAACACGCTTAACACACTTAACACGCTTAACACGCTTAACACACATAACACGCTTAACACGCTTAACACGCTTAATACACTTAACACGCTTAATACACTTAACACGCTTAACACGCTTAATACACTTAACACGCTTAACACACTTAACACGCTTAATACACTTAACACGCTTAATACACTTAACACGCTTAATACACTTAACACACTTAACACGCTTAACACACTTAACACACTTAACACGCTTAACACGCTTAATACACTTAACACGCTTAACACGCTTAATACACTTAACACGCTTAACACGCTAAATACACTTAACACGCTTAATACACTTAACACGCTTAACACACTTAACACACTTAACACGCTTAACACGCTTAATACACTTAACACGCTTAATACACTTAACACGCTTAACACACTTAACACGCTTAACACGCTTAATACACTTAACACGCTTAACACGCTTAACACACTTAACACACTTAACACGCTTAACACGCTTAACACACTTAACACACTTAACACGCTTAACACACTTAACACGCTTAACACGCTTAACACACTTAACACACTTAACAAGCTTAACACGCTTAACACGCTTTACACGCTTCACACGCTTAACACGCTTAACACGCTTAGCAAGCTTAACACACTTAACACGCTTAACAAGCTTAACACACTTAATACACTTAACACACTTAACACACGCTTAAAGCACTTAACACGCTTAACACACTTAACACGCTTAACACACTTAACACGCTTAACACACTTAACACGCTTAACACACTTAACACACTTAACACGCTTAACATACTTAACACACTCAACACGCTTAACACACTTAACACACTTAACACGCTTAACACATTTAATACACTTAACACGCTTAACACGCTTAATACACTTAACACGCTTAACACACTAAACACGCTTAATACACTTAACACGCTTAACACGCTTAACACACTTAACACGCTTAACACACTTAACACGCTTAATACACTTAACACGCTTAACACGCTTAATACACTTAACACGCTTAACACACTTAACACGCTTAACACACTTAACACACTTAACACGCTTAACACACTTAACACACTTAACACGCTTAACACGCTTAATACACTTAACACGCTTAACACGATTAATACACTTAACACGCTTAACACACTTAACACGCTTAACACACTTAACACGCTTAACACGCTTAATACACTTAACACGCTTAACACGCTTAATACACTTAGCACGCTTAACACACTTAACACGCTTAACACGCGTAACACACTTAACACGCTTAACACACTTAACACACTTAACACGCTTAACACACTTAACACGCTTAACACGCTTAACGCGCTTAATACACTTAACACGCTTAACACGCTTAACAAGCTTAACACGCTTAACACACTTAACACGCGTAACACACTTAACACGCTTAACACACTTAACACGCTTAACACGCTTAATACACTTAACACGCTTAACACGCTTAATACACTTAACACGCTTAACACACTTAACACGCTTAACACGCTTAACACACTTAACACACTTAACACGCTTAACACGCTTAATACACTTAACACGCTTAACACACTTAACACGCTTAACACGCTTAACACACATAACACGCTTAACACGCTTAACACGCTTAATACACTTAACACGCTTAATACACTTAACACGCTTAACACGCTTAATACACTTAACACGCTTAACACACTTAACACGCTTAATACACTTAACACGCTTAATACACTTAACACGCTTAATACACTTAACACACTTAACACGCTTAACACACTTAACACACTTAACACGCTTAACACGCTTAATACACTTAACACGCTTAACACGCTAAATACACTTAACACGCTTAATACACTTAACACGCTTAACACACTTAACACACTTAACACGCTTAACACGCTTAATACACTTAACACGCTTAATACACTTAACACGCTTAACACACTTAACACGCTTAACACACTTAACACACTTAACACGCTTAACATACTTAACACACTTAACACGCTTAACACGCTTAATACACTTAACACGCTTAACACGCTTAATACACTTAACACGCTTAACACACATAACACGCTTAACACGCTTAACACACTTAACACAATTAACACGCTTAACACACTTTACACACTTAACACGCTTAACACGCTTAACACACTTAACACGCTTAACACGCTTAACACACTTAACACGCTTAACACGCTTAATACACTTAACACGCTTAATACACTTAACACGCTTAACACGCTTAATACACTTAACACGCTTAACACACTTAACACGCTTAACACACTTAACACACTTAACACGCTTAACACACTTAACACGCTTAACATGCTTAATACACTTAACACGCTTAACACGCTTAATACACTTAACACGCTTAACATGCTTAATACACATAACACGCTTAACACACTTAACACGCTTAACACGCTTAATACACTTAACACGCTTAACACGCTTAATACACTTAACACGCTTAACACACTTAACACGCTTAACACGCTTAACACACTTAACACACTTAACACGCTTAACACGCTTAATACACTTAACACGCTTAACACACTTAACACGCTTAACACACTTAACACACTTAACACGCTTAACACACTTAACACACTTAACACACTCAACACGCTTAATACACTTAACACGCTTAACACGCTTAATACACTTAACACGCTTAACACGCTTAATACACTTAACACGCTTAACACGCTTAACACGCTTAACACGCTTAACACACTTAACACGCTTAACACGCTTAACACACTTAACACACTTAACACACTTAACACGCTTAATACACTGAACACGCTTAACACGCTTAATACACTTAACACGCTTAACACACTTAACACGCTTAATACACTTAACACGCTTAATACACTTAACACGCTTAATACACTTAACACACTTAACACGCTTAACACACTTAACACACTTAACACGCTTAACACGCTTAATACACTTAACACGCTTAACACGCTTAACACACTTAACACGCTTAACACGCTAAATACACTTAACACGCTTAATACACTTAACACGCTTAACACACTTAACACACTTAACACGCTTAACACGCTTAATACACTTAACACGCTTAATACACTTAACACGCTTAACACACTTAACACGCTTAACACACTTAACACACTTAACACGCTTAACATACTTAACACGCTTAATACGCTTAATACACTTAACACGCTTAACACACTTAACATGCTTAATACACTTAACACGCTTAACATGCTTAACACACTTAACACGCTTAACACACATAACACGCTTAACACGCTTAACACACTTAACACAATTAACACGCTTAACACACTTTACACACTTAACACGCTTAACACGCTTAACACACTTAACACGCTTAACACGCTTAACACACTTAACACGCTTAACACGCTTAATACACTTAACACGCTTAATACACTTAACACGCTTAACACGCTTAATACACTTAACACGCTTAACACACTTAACACGCTTAACACACTTAACACACTTAACACGCTTAACACACTTAACACGCTTAACATGCTTAATACACTTAACACGCTTAACACGCTTAATACACTTAACACGCTTAACATGCTTAATACACATAACACGCTTAACACACTTAATACACTTAACACGCTTAACACGCTTAATACACTTAACACGCTTAACACACTTAACACGCTTAACACGCGTAACACACTTAACACGCTTAACACACTTAACACACTTAACACGCGTAACACACTTAACACGCTTAACACACTTAACACGCTTAACACACTTAACACGCTTAACACGCTTAATACACTTAACACGCTTAACACGCTTAATACACTTAACACGCTTAACACACTTAACACGCTTAACACGCGTAACACACTTAACACGCTTAACACACTTAACACGCTTAACACACTTAACACACTTAACACACTTAACACCCTTAACACACTTAATACACTTAACACACTTAACAAGCTTAACACACTTAACACGCTTAACACGCTTAATACACTTAACACGCTTAACACGCTTAATACCACGCTTAACACGCTTAATACACTTAACACGCTTAACACGCTTAATACACTTAACACGCTTAACACACTTAACACGCTTAATACACTTAACACGCTTAATACATTTAACACGCTTAACACGCTTAATACACTTAACACACTTAACACACTTAACACGCTTAACACACTTAACACGCTTAACATGCTTAATACACTTAACACGCTTAACACACTTAACACACTTAACACACTTAACACGCTTAACAAGCTTTATACACTTAACACGCTTAATACGCTTAATACACTTAACACGCTTAACACACTTAACATGCTTAATACACTTAACACGCTTAACATGCTTAACACACTTAACACGCTTAACACACATAACACGCTTAACACGCTTAACACACTTAAGACACTTAACACGCTTAACACACTTTACACACTTAACACACTTAACACGCTTAACACACTTAACACGCTTAACAAGCTTAAAACACTTAACACACTTAACACGCTTAACACGCTTAATACACTTAACACGCTTAATACACTTAACACGCTTAACACGCTTAATACACTTAACACGCTTAACACGCTTAATACGCTTAACACACTTAACACGCTAAATACACTTAACACGCTTTACACGCTTAACACACTTAACACGCTTAACACACTTAACACACTTAACACGCTTAACACGCTTAATACACTTAACACGCTTAACACGCTTAATACACTTAACACGCTTAACACACTTAACACGCTTAACACACTTAACACACTTAACACGCTTAACACACTTAACACGCTTAACACGCTTAACACACTTAACACACTTAACACGGTTCGGTTGGGTTGGGTTGGGTATCGGTGCAACCCATTCTGACTTAACCCAACCCAACCCAACTTAACCCAACCAAACCCAAACCAATGTGGGGTGGGTTCGGTCGGGTTGGGTTGGGTATCGGTGCAACCCATTCTGACTTAACCCAACCCAACCCAACTTTACCCAACCCAGCCCAACCCACGGTGGGTTGGGTTGGGTTGGGTTATAGGTTCGGTTGGGTTGGGTTAAGTTGGGTTGGGTAGGGTTAAGTATAACATATGTCGGGTTGGGTTGGGTTGAGTATCGGTTCAACCCATTCTGACTTAACCCAACCCAACCCAACCCAACCCAACCCAAACCATTGTGGGTTGGGTTCGGTTGGGTTGGGTTGGGTTAAGTCAGAATGGGTTGAACCGATACTCAACCCAAGTTGGGTTAAGTTGGGTTGGGTTGGGTTAAGTCAGAATGGGTTGAACCGATACCCAACCCAACCCAACTTAACCCAACCCAACCCAACCCGAACCATTGTGGGTTGGGTTCGGTTGGGTTGGGATGGGTATCGGTGCAACCCATTCTGACTTAACCCAACCCAACCCAACGTAACCCAACGCAACCCAACCCAACCCACGATGGGTTGGGTTGGGTTGGGTTGTGGGTTCGGTTGGGTTGGGTTAAGTTGGGTTGGGTAGGGTTAAGTATAACATATGTCGGGTTGGGTTGGGTTGGGTATCGGTTCAACCCATTCTGACTTAACCCAACCCAACCCAACTTAACCCAACTTGGGTTGGGTATCGGTTCAACCCATTCTGACTTAACCCAACCCAAACCAACTTAACCCAACCCAAAGACTTAACACGCTTAACACACTTAACACGCTTAACACACTTAACACGCTTAACACACTTAACACACTTAACACGCTTAACACGCTTAATACACTTAACACGCTTAACACGCTTAATATACTTAACACGCTTAACACACTTAACACGCGTAACACACTTAACACGCTTAACACGCTTAACACACTTAACACACTTAACACACGCTTAAAGCACTTAACACGCTTAACAAACTTAACACGCTTAACACACTTAACACGCTTAACACACTTAACACACTTAACACGCTTAACACACTTAACACACTTAACACGCTTAACACACTTAACACACTTAACACGCTTAACACGCTTAATACACTTAACACGCTTAACACGCTTAACACGCTTAACACGCTTAACAAGCTTAACACGCTTAACACACTTAACACGCGTAACACACTTAACACACTTAACACGCTTAACATGCTTAATACACTTAACACGCTTAACACGCTTAATACACTTAACACGCTTAACACACTTAACACGCTTAATACACTTAACACGCTTAACACGCTTAACACACTTAACACGCTTAACACACTTAACACACTTAACACGCTTAACACGCTTAATACACTTAACACGCTTTACACGCTTAATACACTTAACACGCTTAACACACTAAACACGCTTAACATACTTAACACACTTAACACGCTTAACACACTTAACACACTTAACACGCTTAACACGCTTAACACACTTAACACACTTAACACGCTTAACACGCTTAATACACTTAACACGCTTAACACGCTTAATACACTTAACACGCTTAACACACTTAACACGCTTAACACACTTAACACGCTTAACACACTTAACACGCTTAATACACTTAACACACTTAACACACTTAACACGCTTAATACACTTAACACGCTTAACACACTTAACACGCTTAACACGCTAAATACACTTAACACGCTTAACACGCTTAATACACTTAACACGCTTAACACACTTAACACGCTTAACACACTTAACACGTATAACACACTTAACACACTTAACACGCTTAACACACTTAACACACTTAACACGCTTAACACGCTTAATACACTTAACACGCTTAACACGCTTAATACACTTAACACGCTTAACACACTTAACACACTTAACACGCTTAATACACTTAACACGCTTAACACGCTTAACACACTTAACACGTATAACACACTTAACACACTTAACACGCTTAACACACTTAACACACTTAACACACTTAACACGCTTAACACGCTTAATACACTTAACACGCTTAACACACTTAACACGCTTAACACGCTAAATACACTTAACACGCTTAACACGCTTAATACACTTAACACGCTTAACACACTTAACACGCTTAACACACTTAACACGTATAACACACTTAACACACTTAACACGCTTAACACACTTAACACACTTAACACGCTTAACACGCTTAATACACTTAACACGCTTAACACGCTTAATACACTTAACACGCTTAACACACTTAACACACTTAACACGCTTAATACACTTAACACGCTTAACACGCTTAACACACTTAACACGTATAACACACTTAACACACTTAACACGCTTAACACACTTAACACACTTAACACACTTAACACGCTTAACACGCTTAATACACTTAACACGCTTAACACGCTTAATACACTTAACACGCTTAACACACTTAACACGCTTAACACACTTAACACACTTAACACGCTTAACACGCTTAATACACTTAACACGCTTAACACGCTTAACACGCTTAGCAAGCTTAACACACTTAACACGCTTAACAAGCTTAACACACTTAATACACTTAACACACTTAACACACGCTTAAAGCACTTAACACGCTTAACACACTTAACACGCTTAACACACTTAACACGCTTAACACACTTAACACACTTAACACGCTTAACATACTTAACACACTCAACACGCTTAACACACTTAACACACTTAACACGCTTAACACGCTTAATACACTTAACACGCTTAACACGCTTAATACACTTAACACGCTTAACACACTAAACACGCTTAATACACTTAACACGCTTAACACGCTTAACACACTTAACACGCTTAACACACTTAACACGCTTAATACACTTAACACGCTTAACACGCTTAATACACTTAACACGCTTAACACACTTAACACGCTTAACACACTTAACACACTTAACACGCTTAACACACTTAACACACTTAACACGCTTAACACGCTTAATACACTTAACACGCTTAACACGATTAATACACTTAACACGCTTAACACACTTAACACGCTTAACACACTTAACACACTTAACACGCTTAACACGCTTAATACACTTAACACGCTTAACACGCTTAATACACTTAGCACGCTTAACACACTTAACACGCTTAACACGCGTAACACACTTAACACGCTTAACACACTTAACACACTTAACACGCTTAACACACTTAACACGCTTAACACGCTTAACGCGCTTAATACACTTAACACGCTTAACACGCTTAACAAGCTTAACACGCTTAACACACTTAACACGCGTAACACACTTAACACGCTTAACACACTTAACACGCTTAACACGCTTAATACACTTAACACGCTTAACACGCTTAATACACTTAACACGCTTAACACACTTAACACGCTTAACACGCTTAACACACTTAACACACTTAACACGCTTAACACGCTTAATACACTTAACACGCTTAACACACTTAACACGCTTAACACGCTTAACACACATAACACGCTTAACACGCTTAACACGCTTAATACACTTAACACGCTTAATACACTTAACACGCTTAACACGCTTAATACACTTAACACGCTTAACACACTTAACACGCTTAATACACTTAACACGCTTAATACACTTAACACGCTTAATACACTTAACACACTTAACACGCTTAACACACTTAACACACTTAACACGCTTAACACGCTTAATACACTTAACACGCTTAACACGCTTAATACACTTAACACGCTTAACACGCTAAATACACTTAACACGCTTAATACACTTAACACGCTTAACACACTTAACACACTTAACACGCTTAACACGCTTAATACACTTAACACGCTTAATACACTTAACACGCTTAACACACTTAACACGCTTAACACGCTTAATACACTTAACACGCTTAACACGCTTAACACACTTAACACACTTAACACGCTTAACACGCTTAACACACTTAACACACTTAACACGCTTAACACACTTAACACGCTTAACACGCTTAACACACTTAACACACTTAACAAGCTTAACACGCTTAACACGCTTTACACGCTTCACACGCTTAACACGCTTAACACGCTTAGCAAGCTTAACACACTTAACACGCTTAACAAGCTTAACACACTTAATACACTTAACACACTTAACACACGCTTAAAGCACTTAACACGCTTAACACACTTAACACGCTTAACACACTTAACACGCTTAACACACTTAACACGCTTAACACACTTAACACACTTAACACGCTTAACATACTTAACACACTCAACACGCTTAACACACTTAACACACTTAACACGCTTAACACGCTTAATACACTTAACACGCTTAACACGCTTAATACACTTAACACGCTTAACACACTAAACACGCTTAATACACTTAACACGCTTAACACGCTTAACACACTTAACACGCTTAACACACTTAACACGCTTAATACACTTAACACGCTTAACACGCTTAATACACTTAACACGCTTAACACACTTAACACGCTTAACACACTTAACACACTTAACACGCTTAACACACTTAACACACTTAACACGCTTAACACGCTTAATACACTTAACACGCTTAACACGATTAATACACTTAACACGCTTAACACACTTAACACGCTTAACACACTTAACACGCTTAACACGCTTAATACACTTAACACGCTTAACACGCTTAATACACTTAGCACGCTTAACACACTTAACACGCTTAACACGCGTAACACACTTAACACGCTTAACACACTTAACACACTTAACACGCTTAACACACTTAACACGCTTAACACGCTTAACGCGCTTAATACACTTAACACGCTTAACACGCTTAACAAGCTTAACACGCTTAACACACTTAACACGCGTAACACACTTAACACGCTTAACACACTTAACACGCTTAACACGCTTAATACACTTAACACGCTTAACACGCTTAATACACTTAACACGCTTAACACACTTAACACGCTTAACACGCTTAACACACTTAACACACTTAACACGCTTAACACGCTTAATACACTTAACACGCTTAACACACTTAACACGCTTAACACGCTTAACACACATAACACGCTTAACACGCTTAACACGCTTAATACACTTAACACGCTTAATACACTTAACACGCTTAACACGCTTAATACACTTAACACGCTTAACACACTTAACACGCTTAATACACTTAACACGCTTAATACACTTAACACGCTTAATACACTTAACACACTTAACACGCTTAACACACTTAACACACTTAACACGCTTAACACGCTTAATACACTTAACACGCTTAACACGCTTAATACACTTAACACGCTTAACACGCTAAATACACTTAACACGCTTAATACACTTAACACGCTTAACACACTTAACACACTTAACACGCTTAACACGCTTAATACACTTAACACGCTTAATACACTTAACACGCTTAACACACTTAACACGCTTAACACACTTAACACACTTAACACGCTTAACATACTTAACACACTTAACACGCTTAACACGCTTAATACACTTAACACGCTTAACACGCTTAATACACTTAACACGCTTAACACACATAACACGCTTAACACGCTTAACACACTTAACACAATTAACACGCTTAACACACTTTACACACTTAACACGCTTAACACGCTTAACACACTTAACACGCTTAACACGCTTAACACACTTAACACGCTTAACACGCTTAATACACTTAACACGCTTAATACACTTAACACGCTTAACACGCTTAATACACTTAACACGCTTAACACACTTAACACGCTTAACACACTTAACACACTTAACACGCTTAACACACTTAACACGCTTAACATGCTTAATACACTTAACACGCTTAACACGCTTAATACACTTAACACGCTTAACATGCTTAATACACATAACACGCTTAACACACTTAACACGCTTAACACGCTTAATACACTTAACACGCTTAACACGCTTAATACACTTAACACGCTTAACACACTTAACACGCTTAACACGCTTAACACACTTAACACACTTAACACGCTTAACACGCTTAATACACTTAACACGCTTAACACACTTAACACGCTTAACACACTTAACACACTTAACACGCTTAACACACTTAACACACTTAACACACTCAACACGCTTAATACACTTAACACGCTTAACACGCTTAATACACTTAACACGCTTAACACGCTTAATACACTTAACACGCTTAACACGCTTAACACGCTTAACACGCTTAACACACTTAACACGCTTAACACGCTTAACACACTTAACACACTTAACACACTTAACACGCTTAATACACTGAACACGCTTAACACGCTTAATACACTTAACACGCTTAACACACTTAACACGCTTAATACACTTAACACGCTTAATACACTTAACACGCTTAATACACTTAACACACTTAACACGCTTAACACACTTAACACACTTAACACGCTTAACACGCTTAATACACTTAACACGCTTAACACGCTTAATACACTTAACACGCTTAACACGCTAAATACACTTAACACGCTTAATACACTTAACACGCTTAACACACTTAACACACTTAACACGCTTAACACGCTTAATACACTTAACACGCTTAATACACTTAACACGCTTAACACACTTAACACGCTTAACACACTTAACACACTTAACACGCTTAACATACTTAACACGCTTAATACGCTTAATACACTTAACACGCTTAACACACTTAACATGCTTAATACACTTAACACGCTTAACATGCTTAACACACTTAACACGCTTAACACACATAACACGCTTAACACGCTTAACACACTTAACACAATTAACACGCTTAACACACTTTACACACTTAACACGCTTAACACGCTTAACACACTTAACACGCTTAACACGCTTAACACACTTAACACGCTTAACACGCTTAATACACTTAACACGCTTAATACACTTAACACGCTTAACACGCTTAATACACTTAACACGCTTAACACACTTAACACGCTTAACACACTTAACACACTTAACACGCTTAACACACTTAACACGCTTAACATGCTTAATACACTTAACACGCTTAACACGCTTAATACACTTAACACGCTTAACATGCTTAATACACATAACACGCTTAACACACTTAATACACTTAACACGCTTAACACGCTTAATACACTTAACACGCTTAACACACTTAACACGCTTAACACGCGTAACACACTTAACACGCTTAACACACTTAACACACTTAACACGCGTAACACACTTAACACGCTTAACACACTTAACACGCTTAACACACTTAACACGCTTAACACGCTTAATACACTTAACACGCTTAACACGCTTAATACACTTAACACGCTTAACACACTTAACACGCTTAACACGCGTAACACACTTAACACGCTTAACACACTTAACACGCTTAACACACTTAACACACTTAACACACTTAACACCCTTAACACACTTAATACACTTAACACACTTAACAAGCTTAACACACTTAACACGCTTAACACGCTTAATACACTTAACACGCTTAACACGCTTAATACCACGCTTAACACGCTTAATACACTTAACACGCTTAACACGCTTAATACACTTAACACGCTTAACACACTTAACACGCTTAATACACTTAACACGCTTAATACATTTAACACGCTTAACACGCTTAATACACTTAACACACTTAACACACTTAACACGCTTAACACACTTAACACGCTTAACATGCTTAATACACTTAACACGCTTAACACACTTAACACACTTAACACACTTAACACGCTTAACAAGCTTTATACACTTAACACGCTTAATACGCTTAATACACTTAACACGCTTAACACACTTAACATGCTTAATACACTTAACACGCTTAACATGCTTAACACACTTAACACGCTTAACACACATAACACGCTTAACACGCTTAACACACTTAAGACACTTAACACGCTTAACACACTTTACACACTTAACACACTTAACACGCTTAACACACTTAACACGCTTAACAAGCTTAAAACACTTAACACACTTAACACGCTTAACACGCTTAATACACTTAACACGCTTAATACACTTAACACGCTTAACACGCTTAATACACTTAACACGCTTAACACGCTTAATACGCTTAACACACTTAACACGCTAAATACACTTAACACGCTTTACACGCTTAACACACTTAACACGCTTAACACACTTAACACACTTAACACGCTTAACACGCTTAATACACTTAACACGCTTAACACGCTTAATACACTTAACACGCTTAACACACTTAACACGCTTAACACACTTAACACACTTAACACGCTTAACACACTTAACACGCTTAACACGCTTAACACACTTAACACACTTAACACGGTTCGGTTGGGTTGGGTTGGGTATCGGTGCAACCCATTCTGACTTAACCCAACCCAACCCAACTTAACCCAACCAAACCCAAACCAATGTGGGGTGGGTTCGGTCGGGTTGGGTTGGGTATCGGTGCAACCCATTCTGACTTAACCCAACCCAACCCAACTTTACCCAACCCAGCCCAACCCACGGTGGGTTGGGTTGGGTTGGGTTATAGGTTCGGTTGGGTTGGGTTAAGTTGGGTTGGGTAGGGTTAAGTATAACATATGTCGGGTTGGGTTGGGTTGAGTATCGGTTCAACCCATTCTGACTTAACCCAACCCAACCCAACCCAACCCAACCCAAACCATTGTGGGTTGGGTTCGGTTGGGTTGGGTTGGGTTAAGTCAGAATGGGTTGAACCGATACTCAACCCAAGTTGGGTTAAGTTGGGTTGGGTTGGGTTAAGTCAGAATGGGTTGAACCGATACCCAACCCAACCCAACTTAACCCAACCCAACCCAACCCGAACCATTGTGGGTTGGGTTCGGTTGGGTTGGGATGGGTATCGGTGCAACCCATTCTGACTTAACCCAACCCAACCCAACGTAACCCAACGCAACCCAACCCAACCCACGATGGGTTGGGTTGGGTTGGGTTGTGGGTTCGGTTGGGTTGGGTTAAGTTGGGTTGGGTAGGGTTAAGTATAACATATGTCGGGTTGGGTTGGGTTGGGTATCGGTTCAACCCATTCTGACTTAACCCAACCCAACCCAACTTAACCCAACTTGGGTTGGGTATCGGTTCAACCCATTCTGACTTAACCCAACCCAAACCAACTTAACCCAACCCAAAGACTTAACACGCTTAACACACTTAACACGCTTAACACACTTAACACGCTTAACACACTTAACACACTTAACACGCTTAACACGCTTAATACACTTAACACGCTTAACACGCTTAATATACTTAACACGCTTAACACACTTAACACGCGTAACACACTTAACACGCTTAACACGCTTAACACACTTAACACACTTAACACACGCTTAAAGCACTTAACACGCTTAACAAACTTAACACGCTTAACACACTTAACACGCTTAACACACTTAACACACTTAACACGCTTAACACACTTAACACACTTAACACGCTTAACACACTTAACACACTTAACACGCTTAACACGCTTAATACACTTAACACGCTTAACACGCTTAACACGCTTAACACGCTTAACAAGCTTAACACGCTTAACACACTTAACACGCGTAACACACTTAACACACTTAACACGCTTAACATGCTTAATACACTTAACACGCTTAACACGCTTAATACACTTAACACGCTTAACACACTTAACACGCTTAATACACTTAACACGCTTAACACGCTTAACACACTTAACACGCTTAACACACTTAACACACTTAACACGCTTAACACGCTTAATACACTTAACACGCTTTACACGCTTAATACACTTAACACGCTTAACACACTAAACACGCTTAACATACTTAACACACTTAACACGCTTAACACACTTAACACACTTAACACGCTTAACACGCTTAACACACTTAACACACTTAACACGCTTAACACGCTTAATACACTTAACACGCTTAACACGCTTAATACACTTAACACGCTTAACACACTTAACACGCTTAACACACTTAACACGCTTAACACACTTAACACGCTTAATACACTTAACACACTTAACACACTTAACACGCTTAACACGCTTAATACACTTAACACGCTTAACACACTTAACACGCTTAACACGCTAAATACACTTAACACGCTTAACACGCTTAATACACTTAACACGCTTAACACACTTAACACGCTTAACACACTTAACACGTATAACACACTTAACACACTTAACACGCTTAACACACTTAACACACTTAACACGCTTAACACGCTTAATACACTTAACACGCTTAACACGCTTAATACACTTAACACGCTTAACACACTTAACACACTTAACACGCTTAATACACTTAACACGCTTAACACGCTTAACACACTTAACACGTATAACACACTTAACACACTTAACACGCTTAACACACTTAACACACTTAACACACTTAACACGCTTAACACGCTTAATACACTTAACACGCTTAACACGCTTAATACACTTAACACGCTTAACACGCTTAATACACTTAACACGCTTAACACACTTAACACGCTTAACACACTTAACACACTTAACACGCTTAACACACTTAACACACTTAACACGCTTAACACGCTTAATACACTTAACACGCTTAACACGCTTAATACACTTAACACGCTTAACACACTTAACACGCTTAATACACTTAACACACTTAACACGCTTAACACGCTTAATACACTTAACACGCTTAACACGCTTAATACACTTAACACGCTTAACACACTTAACACGCTTAATACACTTAACACACTTAACACGCTTAACACGCTTAATACACTTAACACGCTTAACACGCTTAATACACTTAACACGCTTAACACACTTAACACGCTTAACACACTTAACATACTTAACACACTTAACCCGCTTAACACGCTTAACACACTTAACACACTTAACACACTTAACACGCTTAACACGCTTAATACACTTAACACGCTTAACAAGCTTAACACGCTTAACACGCTTAACACACTTAACACGCTTAACATGCTTAATACACTTAACACGCTTAACACGCTTAATACACTTAACACGCTTAACACACTTAACACGCTTAATACACTTAACACGCTTAACAAGCTTAACACACTTAACACGCTTAACACACTTAACACACTTAACACGCTTAATACACTTAACACGCTTAACACGCTTAATACACTTTACACGCTTAACACACTTAACACGCTTAACACACTTAACACACTTAACACGCTTAACACACTTAACACACTTAACACGCTTAACACGCTTAATACACTTAACACGCTTAACACGCTTAATACACTTAACACGCTTAACACACTTAACACGCTTAACACACTTAACACACTTAACACGCTTAACACGCTTAATACACTTAACACGCTTAACACGCTTAACACACTTAACACACTTAACACGCTTAACACGCTTAATACACTTAACACGCTTAACACGCTTAATACACTTAACACGCTTAACACACTTAACACGCTTAACACACTTAACACACTTAACACGCTTAACACGCTTAATACACTTAACACGCTTAACACGCTTAATACACTTAACACGCTTAACACACTTAACACGCTTAACACACTTAACACGCTTAACACGCTTAACACACTTAACACACTTAACAAGCTTAACACGCTTAACACGCTTTACACGCTTCACACGCTTAACACGCTTAACACGCTTAGCAAGCTTAACACACTTAACACGCTTAACAAGCTTAACACACTTAATACACTTAACACACTTAACACACGCTTAAAGCACTTAACACGCTTAACACACTTAACACGCTTAACACACTTAACACGCTTAACACACTTAACACACTTAACACGCTTAACATACTTAACACACTCAACACGCTTAACACACTTAACACACTTAACACGCTTAACACGCTTAATACACTTAACACGCTTAACACGCTTAATACACTTAACACGCTTAACACACTTAACACGCTTAATACACTTAACACGCTTAACACGCTTAACACACTTAACACGCTTAACACACTTAACACGCTTAATACACTTAACACGCTTAACACGCTTAATACACTTAACACGCTTAACACACTTAACACGCTTAACACACTTAACACACTTAACACGCTTAACACACTTAACACACTTAACACGCTTAACACGCTTAATACACTTAACACGCTTAACACGATTAATACACTTAACACGCTTAACACACTTAACACGCTTAACACACTTAACACACTTAACACGCTTAACACGCTTAATACACTTAACACGCTTAACACGCTTAATACACTTAGCACGCTTAACACACTTAACACGCTTAACACGCGTAACACACTTAACACGCTTAACACACTTAACACACTTAACACGCTTAACACACTTAACACGCTTAACACGCTTAACGCGCTTAATACACTTAACACGCTTAACACGCTTAACAAGCTTAACACGCTTAACACACTTAACACGCGTAACACACTTAACACGCTTAACACACTTAACACGCTTAACACGCTTAATACACTTAACACGCTTAACACGCTTAATACACTTAACACGCTTAACACACTTAACACGCTTAACACGCTTAACACACTTAACACACTTAACACGCTTAACACGCTTAATACACTTAACACGCTTAACACACTTAACACGCTTAACACACTTAACACACTTAACACGCTTAACACACTTAACACACTTAACACACTCAACACGCTTAATACACTTAACACGCTTAACACGCTTAATACATTAACACGCTTAACACGCTTAATACACTTAACACGCTTAACACGCTTAATACACTTAACACGCTTAACACGCTTAATACACTTAACACGCTTAACACACTTAACACGCTTAACACGCTTAACACACTTAACACGCTTAATACACTTAACACGCTTAACATGCTTAACACACTCACGCTTAACATGCTTAACACACTTAACACGCTTAACACACTTAACACGCTTAACACACTTAACACGCTTAACACACTTAACACGCTTAACACACTTAACACACTTAACACGCTTAACATACTTAACACACTCAACACGCTTAACACACTTAACACACTCAACACGCTTAATACACTTAACACGCTTAACACGCTTAATACATTAACACGCTTAACACGCTTAATACACTTAACACGCTTAACACGCTTAATACACTTAACACGCTTAACACGCTTAATACACTTAACACGCTTAACACACTTAACACGCTTAACACGCTTAACACACTTAACACGCTTAATACACTTAACACGCTTAACATGCTTAACACACTCACGCTTAACATGCTTAACACACTTAACACGCTTAACACACTTAACACGCTTAACACACTTAACACGCTTAACACACTTAACACGCTTAACACACTTAACACACTTAACACGCTTAACATACTTAACACACTCAACACGCTTAACACACTTAACACACTTAACACGCTTAACACGCTTAATACACTTAACACGCTTAACACGCTTAATACACTTAACACGCTTAACACACTAAACACGCTTAATACACTTAACACGCTTAACACGCTTAACACACTTAACACGCTTAACACACTTAACACG
Source organism: Epinotia brunnichana (assembly GCA_963854355.1). Taxonomy (NCBI): domain Eukaryota; kingdom Metazoa; phylum Arthropoda; class Insecta; order Lepidoptera; family Tortricidae; genus Epinotia; species Epinotia brunnichana. Next base: position 30,684 of record CAWKZR010000043.1, read on the forward strand.
CTTAATACACTTAACACGCTTAACACGCTTAATACACTTAACACGCTTAACACACTTAACACGCTTAACACACTTAACACACTTAACACGCTTAACACACTTAACACACTTAACACGCTTAACACGCTTAATACACTTAACACGCTTAACACGATTAATACACTTAACACGCTTAACACACTTAACACGCTTAACACACTTAACACACTTAACACGCTTAACACGCTTAATACACTTAACACGCTTAACACGCTTAATACACTTAGCACGCTTAACACACTTAACACGCTTAACACGCGTAACACACTTAACACGCTTAACACACTTAACACACTTAACACGCTTAACACACTTAACACACTTAACACGCTTAACACGCTTAACACACATAACACGCTTAACACGCTTAACACGCTTAATACACTTAACACGCTTAATACACTTAACACGCTTAACACGCTTAATACACTTAACACGCTTAACACACTTAACACGCTTAACACGCTTAATACACTTAACACGCTTAACACGCTTAATACACTTAACACGCTTAACACACTTAACACGCTTAACACGCTTAACACACTTAACACACTTAACACGCTTAACACGCTTAATACACTTAACACGCTTAACACACTTAACACGCTTAACACGCTTAACACACATAACACGCTTAACACGCTTAACACGCTTAATACACTTAACACGCTTAATACACTTAACACGCTTAACACGCTTAATACACTTAACACGCTTAACACACTTAACACGCTTAATACACTTAACACGCTTAATACACTTAACACGCTTAATACACTTAACACACTTAACACGCTTAACACACTTAACACACTTAACACGCTTAACACGCTTAATACACTTAACACGCTTAACACGCTTAATACACTTAACACGCTTAACACGCTAAATACACTTAACACGCTTAATACACTTAACACGCTTAACACACTTAACACACTTAACACGCTTAACACGCTTAATACACTTAACACGCTTAATACACTTAACACGCTTAACACACTTAACACGCTTAAAGCACTTAACACGCTTAACACACTTAACACGCTTAACACACTTAACACGCTTAACACACTTAACACGCTTAACACACTTAACACACTTAACACGCTTAACATACTTAACACACTCAACACGCTTAACACACTTAACACACTTAACACGCTTAACACGCTTAATACACTTAACACGCTTAACACGCTTAATACACTTAACACGCTTAACACACTAAACACGCTTAATACACTTAACACGCTTAACACGCTTAACACACTTAACACGCTTAACACACTTAACACGCTTAATACACTTAACACGCTTAACACGCTTAATACACTTAACACGCTTAACACACTTAACACGCTTAACACACTTAACACACTTAACACGCTTAACACACTTAACACACTTAACACGCTTAACACGCTTAATACACTTAACACGCTTAACACGATTAATACACTTAACACGCTTAACACACTTAACACGCTTAACACACTTAACACACTTAACACGCTTAACACGCTTAATACACTTAACACGCTTAACACGCTTAATACACTTAGCACGCTTAACACACTTAACACGCTTAACACGCGTAACACACTTAACACGCTTAACACACTTAACACACTTAACACGCTTAACACACTTAACACGCTTAACACGCTTAACGCGCTTAATACACTTAACACGCTTAACACGCTTAACAAGCTTAACACGCTTAACACACTTAACACGCGTAACACACTTAACACGCTTAACACACTTAACACGCTTAACACGCTTAATACACTTAACACGCTTAACACGCTTAATACACTTAACACGCTTAACACACTTAACACGCTTAACACGCTTAACACACTTAACACACTTAACACGCTTAACACGCTTAATACACTTAACACGCTTAACACACTTAACACGCTTAACACGCTTAACACACATAACACGCTTAACACGCTTAACACGCTTAATACACTTAACACGCTTAATACACTTAACACGCTTAACACGCTTAATACACTTAACACGCTTAACACACTTAACACGCTTAATACACTTAACACGCTTAATACACTTAACACGCTTAATACACTTAACACACTTAACACGCTTAACACACTTAACACACTTAACACGCTTAACACGCTTAATACACTTAACACGCTTAACACGCTTAATACACTTAACACGCTTAACACGCTAAATACACTTAACACGCTTAATACACTTAACACGCTTAACACACTTAACACACTTAACACGCTTAACACGCTTAATACACTTAACACGCTTAATACACTTAACACGCTTAACACACTTAACACGCTTAACACACTTAACACACTTAACACGCTTAACATACTTAACACACTTAACACGCTTAACACGCTTAATACACTTAACACGCTTAACACGCTTAATACACTTAACACGCTTAACACACATAACACGCTTAACACGCTTAACACACTTAACACAATTAACACGCTTAACACACTTTACACACTTAACACGCTTAACACGCTTAACACACTTAACACGCTTAACACGCTTAACACACTTAACACGCTTAACACGCTTAATACACTTAACACGCTTAATACACTTAACACGCTTAACACGCTTAATACACTTAACACGCTTAACACACTTAACACGCTTAACACACTTAACACACTTAACACGCTTAACACACTTAACACGCTTAACATGCTTAATACACTTAACACGCTTAACACGCTTAATACACTTAACACGCTTAACATGCTTAATACACATAACACGCTTAACACACTTAACACGCTTAACACGCTTAATACACTTAACACGCTTAACACGCTTAATACACTTAACACGCTTAACACACTTAACACGCTTAACACGCTTAACACACTTAACACACTTAACACGCTTAACACGCTTAATACACTTAACACGCTTAACACACTTAACACGCTTAACACACTTAACACACTTAACACGCTTAACACACTTAACACACTTAACACACTCAACACGCTTAATACACTTAACACGCTTAACACGCTTAATACACTTAACACGCTTAACACGCTTAATACACTTAACACGCTTAACACGCTTAACACGCTTAACACGCTTAACACACTTAACACGCTTAACACGCTTAACACACTTAACACACTTAACACACTTAACACGCTTAACACGCTTAATACACTGAACACGCTTAACACGCTTAATACACTTAACACGCTTAACACACTTAACACGCTTAATACACTTAACACGCTTAATACACTTAACACGCTTAATACACTTAACACACTTAACACGCTTAACACACTTAACACACTTAACACGCTTAACACGCTTAATACACTTAACACGCTTAACACGCTTAATACACTTAACACGCTTAACACGCTAAATACACTTAACACGCTTAATACACTTAACACGCTTAACACACTTAACACACTTAACACGCTTAACACGCTTAATACACTTAACACGCTTAATACACTTAACACGCTTAACACACTTAACACGCTTAACACACTTAACACACTTAACACGCTTAACATACTTAACACGCTTAATACGCTTAATACACTTAACACGCTTAACACACTTAACATGCTTAATACACTTAACACGCTTAACATGCTTAACACACTTAACACGCTTAACACACATAACACGCTTAACACGCTTAACACACTTAACACAATTAACACGCTTAACACACTTTACACACTTAACACGCTTAACACGCTTAACACACTTAACACGCTTAACACGCTTAACACACTTAACACGCTTAACACGCTTAATACACTTAACACGCTTAATACACTTAACACGCTTAACACGCTTAATACACTTAACACGCTTAACACACTTAACACGCTTAACACACTTAACACACTTAACACGCTTAACACACTTAACACGCTTAACATGCTTAATACACTTAACACGCTTAACACGCTTAATACACTTAACACGCTTAACATGCTTAATACACATAACACGCTTAACACACTTAATACACTTAACACGCTTAACACGCTTAATACACTTAACACGCTTAACACACTTAACACGCTTAACACACGTAACACACTTAACACGCTTAACACACTTAACACACTTAACACGCGTAACACACTTAACACGCTTAACACACTTAACACGCTTAACACACTTAACACGCTTAACACGCTTAATACACTTAACACGCTTAACACGCTTAACACACATAACACGCTTAACACGCTTAACACACTTAAGACACTTAACACGCTTAACACACTTTACACACTTAACACACTTAACACGCTTAACACACTTAACACGCTTAACAAGCTTAAAACACTTAACACACTTAACACGCTTAACACGCTTAATACACTTAACACGCTTAATACACTTAACACGCTTAACACGCTTAATACACTTAACACGCTTAACACGCTTAATACGCTTAACACACTTAACACGCTAAATACACTTAACACGCTTTACACGCTTAACACACTTAACACGCTTAACACACTTAACACACTTAACACGCTTAACACGCTTAATACACTTAACACGCTTAACACGCTTAATACACTTAACACGCTTAACACACTTAACACGCTTAACACACTTAACACACTTAACACGCTTAACACACTTAACACGCTTAACACGCTTAACACACTTAACACACTTAACACGGTTCGGTTGGGTTGGGTTGGGTATCGGTGCAACCCATTCTGACTTAACCCAACCCAACCCAACTTAACCCAACCAAACCCAAACCAATGTGGGGTGGGTTCGGTCGGGTTGGGTTGGGTATCGGTGCAACCCATTCTGACTTAACCCAACCCAACCCAACTTTACCCAACCCAGCCCAACCCACGGTGGGTTGGGTTGGGTTGGGTTATAGGTTCGGTTGGGTTGGGTTAAGTTGGGTTGGGTAGGGTTAAGTATAACATATGTCGGGTTGGGTTGGGTTGAGTATCGGTTCAACCCATTCTGACTTAACCCAACCCAACCCAACCCAACCCAACCCAACCCAAACCATTGTGGGTTGGGTTCGGTTGGGTTGGGTTGGGTTAAGTCAGAATGGGTTGAACCGATACTCAACCCAAGTTGGGTTAAGTTGGGTTGGGTTGGGTTAAGTCAGAATGGGTTGAACCGATACCCAACCCAACCCAACTTAACCCAACCCAACCCAACCCGAACCATTGTGGGTTGGGTTCGGTTGGGTTGGGATGGGTATCGGTGCAACCCATTCTGACTTAACCCAACCCAACCCAACGTAACCCAACGCAACCCAACCCAACCCACGATGGGTTGGGTTGGGTTGGGTTGTGGGTTCGGTTGGGTTGGGTTAAGTTGGGTTGGGTAGGGTTAAGTATAACATATGTCGGGTTGGGTTGGGTTGGGTATCGGTTCAACCCATTCTGACTTAACCCAACCCAACCCAACTTAACCCAACTTGGGTTGGGTATCGGTTCAACCCATTCTGACTTAACCCAACCCAAACCAACTTAACCCAACCCAAAGACTTAACACGCTTAACACACTTAACACGCTTAACACACTTAACACGCTAAACACACTTAACACACTTAACACGCTTAACACGCTTAATACACTTAACACGCTTAACACGCTTAATATACTTAACACGCTTAACACACTTAACACGCGTAACACACTTAACACGCTTAACACGCTTAACACACTTAACACACTTAACACACGCTTAAAGCACTTAACACGCTTAACAAACTTAACACGCTTAACACACTTAACACGCTTAACACACTTAACACACTTAACACGCTTAACACACTTAACACACTTAACACGCTTAACACACTTAACACACTTAACACGCTTAACACGCTTAATACACTTAACACGCTTAACACGCTTAACACGCTTAACACGCTTAACAAGCTTAACACGCTTAACACACTTAACACGCGTAACACACTTAACACACTTAACACGCTTAACATGCTTAATACACTTAACACGCTTAACACGCTTAATACACTTAACACGCTTAACACACTTAACACGCTTAATACACTTAACACGCTTAACACGCTTAACACACTTAACACGCTTAACACACTTAACACACTTAACACGCTTAACACGCTTAATACACTTAACACGCTTTACACGCTTAATACACTTAACACGCTTAACACACTAAACACGCTTAACATACTTAACACACTTAACACGCTTAACACACTTAACACACTTAACACGCTTAACACGCTTAACACACTTAACACACTTAACACGCTTAACACGCTTAATACACTTAACACGCTTAACACGCTTAATACACTTAACACGCTTAACACACTTAACACGCTTAACACACTTAACACGCTTAACACACTTAACACGCTTAATACACTTAACACACTTAACACACTTAACACGCTTAACACGCTTAATACACTTAACACGCTTAACACACTTAACACGCTTAACACGCTTAATACACTTAACACGCTTAACACGCTTAATACACTTAACACGCTTAACACACTTAACACGCTTAACACACTTAACACGCTTAACACACTTAACACGTATAACACACTTAACACACTTAACACGCTTAACACACTTAACACACTTAACACGCTTAACACGCTTAATACACTTAACACGCTTAACACGCTTAATACACTTAACACGCTTAACACACTTAACACACTTAACACGCTTAATACACTTAACACGCTTAACACGCTTAACACACTTAACACGTATAACACACTTAACACACTTAACACGCTTAACACACTTAACACACTTAACACACTTAACACGCTTAACACGCTTAATACACTTAACACGCTTAACACGCTTAATACACTTAACACGCTTAACACGCTTAATACACTTAACACGCTTAACACACTTAACACGCTTAACACACTTAACACACTTAACACGCTTAACACACTTAACACACTTAACACGCTTAACACGCTTAATACACTTAACACGCTTAACACGCTTAATACACTTAACACGCTTAACACACTTAACACGCTTAATACACTTAACACACTTAACACGCTTAACACGCTTAATACACTTAACACGCTTAACACGCTTAATACACTTAACACGCTTAACACACTTAACACGCTTAATACACTTAACACACTTAACACGCTTAACACGCTTAATACACTTAACACGCTTAACACGCTTAATACACTTAACACGCTTAACACACTTAACACGCTTAACACACTTAACATACTTAACACACTTAACCCGCTTAACACGCTTAACACACTTAACACACTTAACACACTTAACACGCTTAACACGCTTAATACACTTAACACGCTTAACAAGCTTAACACGCTTAACACGCTTAACACACTTAACACGCTTAACATGCTTAATACACTTAACACGCTTAACACGCTTAATACACTTAACACGCTTAACACACTTAACACGCTTAATACACTTAACACGCTTAACAAGCTTAACACACTTAACACGCTTAACACACTTAACACACTTAACACGCTTAATACACTTAACACGCTTAACACGCTTAATACACTTTACACGCTTAACACACTTAACACGCTTAACACACTTAACACACTTAACACGCTTAACACACTTAACACACTTAACACGCTTAACACACTTAACACACTTAACACGCTTAACACGCTTAATACACTTAACACGCTTAACACGCTTAACACACTTAACACACTTAACACGCTTAACACGCTTAATACACTTAACACGCTTAACACGCTTAATACACTTAACACGCTTAACACACTTAACACGCTTAACACACTTAACACACTTAACACGCTTAACACGCTTAATACACTTAACACGCTTAACACGCTTAATACACTTAACACGCTTAACACACTTAACACGCTTAACACACTTAACACGCTTAACACGCTTAACACACTTAACACACTTAACAAGCTTAACACGCTTAACACGCTTTACACGCTTCACACGCTTAACACGCTTAACACGCTTAGCAAGCTTAACACACTTAACACGCTTAACAAGCTTAACACACTTAATACAATTAACACACTTAACACACGCTTAAAGCACTTAACACGCTTAACACACTTAACACAACACGCTTAACACACTTAACACGCTTAACACACTTAACACACTTAACACGCTTAACATACTTAACACACTCAACACGCTTAACACACTTAACACACTTAACACGCTTAACACGCTTAATACACTTAACACGCTTAACACGCTTAATACACTTAACACGCTTAACACACTTAACACGCTTAATACACTTAACACGCTTAACACGCTTAACACACTTAACACGCTTAACACACTTAACACGCTTAATACACTTAACACGCTTAACACGCTTAATACACTTAACACGCTTAACACACTTAACACGCTTAACACACTTAACACACTTAACACGCTTAACACACTTAACACACTTAACACGCTTAACACGCTTAATACACTTAACACGCTTAACACGATTAATACACTTAACACGCTTAACACACTTAACACGCTTAACACACTTAACACACTTAACACGCTTAACACGCTTAATACACTTAACACGCTTAACACGCTTAATACACTTAGCACGCTTAACACACTTAACACGCTTAACACGCGTAACACACTTAACACGCTTAACACACTTAACACACTTAACACGCTTAACACACTTAACACGCTTAACACGCTTAACGCGCTTAATACACTTAACACGCTTAACACGCTTAACAAGCTTAACACGCTTAACACACTTAACACGCGTAACACACTTAACACGCTTAACACACTTAACACGCTTAACACGCTTAATACACTTAACACGCTTAACACGCTTAATACACTTAACACGCTTAACACACTTAACACGCTTAACACGCTTAACACACTTAACACACTTAACACGCTTAACACGCTTAATACACTTAACACGCTTAACACACTTAACACGCTTAACACACTTAACACACTTAACACGCTTAACACACTTAACACACTTAACACACTCAACACGCTTAATACACTTAACACGCTTAACACGCTTAATACATTAACACGCTTAACACGCTTAATACACTTAACACGCTTAACACGCTTAATACACTTAACACGCTTAACACGCTTAATACACTTAACACGCTTAACACACTTAACACGCTTAACACGCTTAACACACTTAACACGCTTAATACACTTAACACGCTTAACATGCTTAACACACTCACGCTTAACATGCTTAACACACTTAACACGCTTAACACACTTAACACGCTTAACACACTTAACACGCTTAACACACTTAACACACTTAACACGCTTAACACGCTTAATACACTTAACAAGCTTAACACGCTTAATACACTTAACACGCTTAACACACTTAACACGCGTAACACACTTAACACGCTTAACACGCTTAACACACTTAACACACTTAACACACGCTTAAAGCACTTAACACGCTTAACACACTTAACACGCTTTACACACTTAACACGCTTAACACACTTAACACACTTAACACGCTTAACACACTTAACACACTTAACACGCTTAACACATTTAACACACTTAACACACTTAACACGCTTAATACACTTAACACGCTTAACACACTTAACACACTTAACACACTTAACACACTTAACACGCTTAATACACTTAACACGCTTAACATGCTTAACACACTTAACACGCTTAACACACATAACACGCTTAACACACTTAACACGCTTAACACACTTAACACACCTAACACGCTTAACACACTTAACACACTTAACACGCTTAACACGCTTAACACGCTTAACACACTTAACACACTTAACACGCTTAACACGCTTAATACACTTAACACGCTTAACACGCTTAATACACTTAACACGCTTAACACACTTAACACGCTTAACACACTTAACACGCTTAACACACTTAACACACTTAACACGCTCAACACGCTTAACACACATAACACGCTTAACACGCTTAACACGCTTAATACATTTAACACGCTTAACACGCTTAATACACTTAACACGCTTAACACACTTAACACGCTTAACACACTTAACACGCTTAACATGCTTAATACACTTAACACGCTTAACACACTTAACACACTTAACACACTTAACACGCTTAACAAGCTTTATACACTTAACACGCTTAATACGCTTAATACACTTAACACGCTTAACACACTTAACATGCTTAATACACTTAACACGCTTAACATGCTTAACACACTTAACACGCTTAACACACATAACACGCTTAACACGCTTAACACACTTAACACACTTAACACGCTTAACACACTTTACACACTTAACACGCTTAACACACTTAACACGCTTAACACACTTAACACGCTTAACACACTTAACACACTTAACACGCTTAACACGCTTAATACACTTAACACGCTTAATACACTTAACACGCTTAACACGCTTAATACACTTAACACGCTTAACACGCTTAATACGCTTAACACGCTTAACACACTTAACACGCTAAATACACTTAACACGCTTTACACGCTTAACACACTTAACACGCTTAACACACTTAACACACTTAACACGCTTAACACGCTTAATACACTTAACACGCTTAACACGCTTAATACACTTAACACGCTTAACACACTTAACACGCTTAACACACTTAACACACTTAACACGCTTAACACACTTAACACGCTTAACACGCTTAACACACTTAACACACTTAACACGGTTCGGTTGGGTTGGGTTGGGTATCGGTGCAACCCATTCTGACTTAACCCAACCCAACCCAACTTAACCCAACCAAACCCAAACCAATGTGGGGTGGGTTCGGTCGGGTTGGGTTGGGTATCGGTGCAACCCATTCTGACTTAACCCAACCCAACCCAACTTTACCCAACCCAGCCCAACCCACGGTGGGTTGGGTTGGGTTGGGTTATAGGTTCGGTTGGGTTGGGTTAAGTTGGGTTGGGTAGGGTTAAGTATAACATATGTCGGGTTGGGTTGGGTTGAGTATCGGTTCAACCCATTCTGACTTAACCCAACCCAACCCAACCCAACCCAACCCAAACCATTGTGGGTTGGGTTCGGTTGGGTTGGGTTGGGTTAAGTCAGAATGGGTTGAACCGATACTCAACCCAAGTTGGGTTAAGTTGGGTTGGGTTGGGTTAAGTCAGAATGGGTTGAACCGATACCCAACCCAACCCAACTTAACCCAACCCAACCCAACCCGAACCATTGTGGGTTGGGTTCGGTTGGGTTGGGATGGGTATCGGTGCAACCCATTCTGACTTAACCCAACCCAACCCAACGTAACCCAACGCAACCCAACCCAACCCACGATGGGTTGGGTTGGGTTGGGTTGTGGGTTCGGTTGGGTTGGGTTAAGTTGGGTTGGGTAGGGTTAAGTATAACATATGTCGGGTTGGGTTGGGTTGGGTATCGGTTCAACCCATTCTGACTTAACCCAACCCAACCCAACTTAACCCAACTTGGGTTGGGTATCGGTTCAACCCATTCTGACTTAAATCAACCCAAACCAACTTAACCCAACCCAAAGACTTAACACGCTTAACACACTTAACACGCTTAACACACTTAACACGCTTAACACACTTAACACACTTAACACGCTTAACACGCTTAATACACTTAACACGCTTAACACGCTTAATATACTTAACACGCTTAACACACTTAACACGCGTAACACACTTAACAACACACTTAACACACGCTTAAAGCACTTAACACGCTTAACACACTTAACACGCTTAACACACTTAACACGCTTAACACACTTAACACACTTAACACGCTTAACACGCTTAATACACTTAACACGCTTAACACGCTTAATACACTTAACACGCTTAACACACTTAACACGCTTAACACACTTAACACGCTTAATACACTTAACACACTTAACACGCTTAATACACTTAACACACTTAACACACTTAACACACGCTTAAAGCACTTAACACGCTTAACACACTTAACACGCTCTACACACTTAACACGCTTAACACACTTAACACACTTAACACGCTTAACACACTTAACACACTTAACACGCTTAACACACTTAACACACTTAACACGCTTAACACGCTTAATACACTTAACACGCTTAACACGCTTAATACACTTAACACGCTTAACACGCTTAATACACTTAACATGCTTAACACACTTAACACGCTTAACACACTTAACACACTTAACACGCTTAATTTAACACGCTTAATACACTTAACACGCTTAACACGCTTAATACACTTAACACGCTTAACACACTTAACACGCTTAACACACTTAACCCGCTTAACACGCTTAACACACTTAACACACTTAACACGCTTAACACACTTAACACACTTAACAAGCTTAACACGCTTAACACGCTTAACACGCTTAACACGCTTAACACGCTTAACAAGCTTAACACACTTAATACACTTAACACACTTAACACACGCTTAAAGCACTTAACACGCTTAACACACTTAACACGCTTAACACACTTAACACGCTTAACACACTTAACACGCTTAACACACTTAACACACTTAACACGCTTAACACACTTAACACACTTAACACGCTTAACACACTTAACACGCTTAACACGCTTAACACGCTTAATACACTTAACACGCTTAACACGCTTAACACGCTTAACAAGCTTAACACGCTTAACACACTTAACACGCGTAACACACTTAACACGCTTAACACACTTAACACGCTTAACACGCTTAATACACTTAACACGCTTAACACGCTTAATACACTTAACACGCTTAACACACCTAACACGCTTAACACGCTTAACACACTTAACACACTTAACACGCTTAACACGCTTAACACGCTTAACACACTTAACACACTTAACACGCTTAACACGCTTAATACACTGAACACGCTTAACACGCTTAATACACTTAACACGCTTAACATACTTAACACGCTTAACACACTTAACACACTTAATACGCTTAACACACTTAACACACTTAACACATTCAACACGCTTAATACACTTAATACGCTTAACACGCTTAATACACTTAACAAGCTTAATACACTTAACACGCTTAACACGCTTAATACACTTAACACGCTTAACACACTTAACACGCTTAACACGCTTAACACACTTAACACGCTTAATACACTTTACACGCTTAACATGCTTAACACACTCACGCTTAACATGCTTAACACACTTAACACGCTTAACACACTTAACACGCTTAACACACTTAACACGCTTAACACACTTAACACACTTAACACGCTTAACACGCTTAATACACTTAACACGCTTAACACGCTTAATACACTTAACACGCTTAACACACTTAACACGCGTAACACACTTAACACGCTTAACACGCTTAACACACTTAACACACTTAACACACGCTTAAAGCACTTAACACGCTTAACACACTTAACACGCTTTACACACTTAACACGCTTAACACACTTAACACACTTAACACGCTTAACACACTTAACACACTTAACACGCTTAACACATTTAACACACTTAACACGCTTAACACGCTTAATACACTTAACACGCTTAACACGCTTAATACACTTAACACGCTTAACACACTTAACACGCTTAATACACTTAACACGCTTAACATGCTTAACACACTTAACACGCTTAACACACATAACACGCTTAACACACTTAACACGCTTAACACACTTAACACACCTAACACGCTTAACACACTTAACACACTTAACACACTTAACACGCTTAACACACTTAACACGCTTAACACACTTAACACGCTTAACACGCTTAACACACTTAACACACTTAACACGCTTTACACGCTTAATACACTTAACACGCTTAACACGCTTAATACACTTAACACGCTTAACACACTTAACACGCATAACACACTTAACACACTTAACACGCTTAACACACTTAACACACTTAACACACTTTACACGCTTAACACACATAACACGCTTAACACGCTTAACACGCTTAATACACTTAACACGCTTAACACGCTTAACACACTTAACACGCTTAACACACTTAACACGCTTAACACACTTAACACGCTTAACATGCTTAATACACTTAACACACTCAACACACTTAACACACTTAACACACTTAACACGCTTAACAAGCTTAATACACTTAACACGCTTAATACGCTTAATACACTTAACACGCTTAACACACTTAACATGCTTAATACACTTAACACGCTTAACATGCTTAACACACTTAACACGCTTAACACACATAACACGCTTAACACGCTTAACACACTTAACACACTTAACACGCTTAACACACTTTACACACTTAACACGCTTAACACGCTTAACACACTTAACACGCTTAACACGCTTAACACACTTAACACGCTTAACACGCTTAATACACTTAACACGCTTAATACACTTAACACGCTTAACACGCTTAATACACTTAACACGCTTAACACACTTAACACGCCTAACACACTTAACACGCTTAATACACTTAACAAGCTTAACACGCTTAATACACTTAACACGCTTAACACACTTAACACGCGTAACACACTTAACACGCTTAACACGCTTAACACATTTAACACACTTAACACACGTTTAAAGCACTTAACACGCTTAACACACTTAACACGCTTTACACACTTAACACGCTTAACACACTTAACACACTTAACACGCTTAACACACTTAACACACTTAACACGCTTAACACATTTAACACACTTAACACGCTTAACACGCTTAATACACTTAACACGCTTAACACACTTAACACACTTAACACACTTAACACACTTAACACGCTTAATACACTTAACACGCTTAACATGCTTAACACACTTAACACGCTTAACACACATAACACGCTTAACACACTTAACACGATTAACACACTTAACACACCTAACACGCTTAACACACTTAACACACTTAACACGCTTAACACGCTTAACACGCTTAACACACTTAACACACTTAACACGCTTAACACGCTTAATACACTTAACACGCTTAACACGCTTAATACACTTAACACGCTTAACACACTTAACACGCTTAACACACTTAACACACTTAACACGCTTAACACACTTAACACACTTAACACGCTTAACACGCTTAACACGCTTAATACACTTAACACGCTTTACACGCTTAACAAGCTTAACAAGCTTAACACGCTTAACACACTTAACACGCGTAACACACTTAACACGCTTAACACACTTAACACGCTTAACACGCTTAATACACTTAACACACTTAACACGCTTAATACACTTAACACGCTTAACACGCTTAACACACTTAACACGCTTAACACACTTAACACACTTAACACGCTTAACACGCTTAATACACTTAACACGCTTTACACGCTTAATACACTTAACACGCTTAAAACACTTAACACGCTTAACACACTTAACACGCTTAACACACTTAACACACTTAACACGCTTAACACGCTTAATACACTTAACACGCTTAACACGCTTAATACACTTAACACGCTTAACACACTTAACACGCTTAACACACTTAACACGCTTAATACACTTAACACACTTAACACACTTAACACGCTTAACACGCTTAATACACTTAACACGCTTAACACGCTTAATACACTTAACACGCTTAACACACTTAACACGCTTAACACACTTAACACGCTTAACACACTTAACACGCTTAACACACTTAACACGCTTAACACACTTAACACGTATAACAAACTTAACACACTTAACACGCTTAACACACTTAACACACTTAACACGCTTAACACGCTTAATACACTTAACACGCTTAACACGCTTAATACACTTAACACGCTTAACACACTTAACACACTTAACACGCTTAATACACTTAACACGCTTAACACGCTTAACACACTTAACACGTATAACACACTTAACACACTTAACACGCTTAAC
The DNA here is from genome assembly GCA_963854355.1 of Epinotia brunnichana. Lineage (NCBI taxonomy): Eukaryota > Metazoa > Arthropoda > Insecta > Lepidoptera > Tortricidae > Epinotia > Epinotia brunnichana. The sequence continues at coordinate 46,822 of CAWKZR010000043.1, forward strand.
ACACTTAACACACTTAACACACTTAACACGCTTAACACGCTTAATACACTTAACACGCTTAACACGCTTAATACACTTAACACGCTTAACACGCTTAATACACTTAACACGCTTAACACACTTAACACGCTTTACACGCTTAATACACTTAACACGCTTAACACGCTTAATACACTTAACACGCTTAACACACTTAACACGCTTAACACACTTAACACGCTTAATACACTTAACACACTTAACACGCTTAACACGCTTAATACACTTAACACGCTTAACACGCTTAATACACTTAACACGCTTAACACACTTAACACGCTTAACATACTTAACACACTTAACCCGCTTAACACACTTAACAAGCTTAACATACTTAACACGCTTAACACGCTTAACACGCTTAACACGCTTAACACACGCTTAAAGCACTTAACACGCTTAACACACTTAACACGCTTAACACACGCTTAAAGCACTTAACACGCTTAACACACTTAACACACTTAAAACACTTAACACGCTTAACATGCTTAACACACTTAACACGCTTAACACGCTTAATACACTTAACACGCTTAACACGCTTAACACACTTAACACGCTTAACACACTTAACACACTTAACACGCTTAACACGCTTAATACACTTAACACGCTTAACACGCTTAACACACTTAACACGCTTAACACACTTAACACGCTTAACACACTTTACACACTTAACACGCTTAATACACTTAACACGCTTAACACACTTAACACGCGTAACACACTTAACACGCTTAACACGCTTAACACACTTAACACACGCTTAAAGCACTAAACACGCTTAACACACTTAACACGCTCTACACACTTAACACGCTTAACACACTTAATACACTTAACACACTTAACAAGCTTAACACACTTAACACGCTTAATACACTTAACACGCTTAACACGCTTAATACACTTAACACGCTTAACACACTTAACACGCTTAATACACTTAACACGCTTAACACGCTTAACACACTTAACACGCTTAACACACTTAATACACTTAACACACTTAACAAGCTTAACACACTTAACACGCTTAACACGCTTAATACACTTAACACGCTTAACACGCTTAATACACTTAACACGCTTAACACACTTAACACGCTTAACACACTTAATACACTTAACACACTTAACAAGCTTAACACACTTAACACGCTTAACACGCTTAATACACTTAACACGCTTAACACACTTAACACACTTAACACGCTTAACACGCTTAATACACTTAACACGCTTTACACGCTTAATACACTTAACACGCTTAACACACTTAACACGCTTAACACACTTAACACACTTAACACGCTTAACACACTTAACACACTTAACACACTCAACACGCTTAATACACTTAACACGCTTAACACGCTTAATACACTTAACACGCTTAACACGCTTAATACACTTAACACGCTTAACACGCTTAATACACTTAACACGCTTAACACGCTTAATACACTTAACACGCTTAACACACTTAACACGCTTAACACGCTTAACACACTTAACACGCTTAATAAATAAATAAAAAAAATAAAAATAAAAAAAAATAAAAATCATTTATTTCAGACTAGAGTCCATATATGGTTAGTAAACAATGAAATCTTATTGCTAGTGTTAGTATGACATAAAAAGAGGGACATAACATAATTAAACAATGACTGCATGCAGTCTCTGCCAGCGGGTGAGCATGGGGCCATTTTCACGCTCCGTAAACACGCTCAGAATGCTGTTGGGGCTGCCGCGCAGGCGACGCATCATGGAGGCGCACCTCTTGCGCATTATCGCCGCAAAGCCGTCAGTTTGTGCCTCCGCAAACATACCAGAGGCACTACAAAATCGCGGCAACCCCATCAACACCCCGAATGCGTTATTGTATTGAACACGTAGGCCGTTGTATGCCTTTTGCGTAAAGTTGGTCCACAGGCTGCAAGTGTAAAACGACTGACAGTACGCTTTAAAAAGTGTAGTCTTTACTTTTACAGTACATCTCGCAAACCTGCGGGCCAACATGTTGCATCGGACAGCCAACGACCTACGCTCCCGCTCAATGTCTAAGTTATCACTTAGGTCATCCGTCACCCAGTGACCCAGGTACTTGAACTTAGTGACAAATTTTAAAGGGACGTCGTAGAGTGTCACTAACGGTACAGTCGGATAAGTTTTCCTGCCAGCTTTAAAAATCATCACTTCGCTCTTCTTCACGTTGTACCTGAGTCCATGGGCCGCAGCATACGACTCGCATATTTTTGTCAACCTCCTCATTGCGTCGATCGAAGGGCCAAGCAGCACCATGTCGTCAGCATAACTTAAATTGTTGACGGCGACTCCGTCAATGTGACATCCGGTATAGGTACTGCTCAGCTCCTCGATGAGTTGGTCGACATACAAGTTAAACAGTTTGGGGGAAGACAGCCCACCCTGTCGTACCCCGCATACCAATTTATAGTCGCTGGATATTGAATTGCCCCACCTTACAAAATTATTTTGATGGCAATACCAATATTTGAACAAGGCTATCACTTCCCGAGGTACACTTGTCTCATTACGTAGCTTGTCCCATAAGATGTCATATGATACAAGGTCGAATGCCTTCGATAGATCCAGGAACACACCATAAACCGGTGTGTTCCTACTGGTATAGTACTGGACGGTATTCTTGAGGGCCAGGATAGCACTCTCTGTGGACAGCCCCCGCCGGAAGCCAAATTGGGCGTCATTCACTTTGATATGCTGATCCAAGCTGGCATCAAGCAGACCGTCCAGTACCTTGGCAATGGTGGTAGCCAGGGATATCGGCCTATAATTAGACAAGTCTGAGGTATCGCCAGTTTTATTTTTAACGATGGGAACTACAACAGTCTGCATTAGTTCATCGGGCAGATAACAATGGCCCAAACAAAGTGTAAAAAACATAGCTAGTACTCTAGGCCGATGTTTTCCAGCGTATTTCAGGTGCTCAATGCTGAGTCCATCATGTCCCGGTGATTTACCCCTGACCATTTTATTAATAACTGATGACACTTGTTTTGCGGTGAATGTGACGCTCAGCTCGGGGGGGAAGTCCTCAACATTAAACACCTGCGACGCTGGACCCAGCGGCGATTCGACTTTGAAATTACTCTTAAATAAATTAGCTATTTCAGACGGATCATTCACACCGTCTACGCTCACGGGAAGCCCGGACTTAAGGTTGAGTTTATTGGTAGATTTCCAAAACCTTCCAAACTTCTTATCAAAATGGTGTTGAGCGATGATATCCATTTTAATCTGTTGTTCATTATTTTGACACCATTTTAATTTTGATTTGAAAAGTCGCCGGGAATCACACATCTCCTCATAAATACGTCCCGCCGCAGGCTTTCCGTACAACACCCAGTTCTGAAAGCAAAGCCTAGCCCTCCCGTGAGCACCCCGGACATGCTTGTTCCAGCCCGTAATATACCTACCCCGTCTTACGACTTTAGTATTGTAACTGCTCTCTGATGCCTCAATCAATGTGGCTATGATCTTTCCGTACATATTTTTCAAAATCATCCTATGATTACTGTCCATGCACACCCTATTTGCACAACTACTTAACTCTGTAGGAAAATCGATTTCCCGCAGTTTACAATTACATATTTCGTTAAACTGTGTAATTTGAGCCTCATCCCGCTCCCCCCACGCAACCTTGTTAATAGCAGGAGTATCATTTACAAGCTTAGGTTTTATTCTGGTAAGATTACATTCGACAAGCAGAGGGTAATGGTCCGACCAATATGTATCGAATAACACTGACACGCTATGCACTGACTGACGCGCAGCGCTGGTGGCTAGACAATGGTCTAGCCACCGCTGACAACCGTGCGCGTCACTCACGAAAGTGTATGTACTAGGCGCCAGCCTTTCAAAATCTACACATGACCAAGACTGTTCTTCACAAAAATTCATAAGTTCTGTAGCAAATAGTTCTCCAGGATGCGCGTTATAGTCGCCTAACATAAACACAGATTCTACACTTTGACTTTCGATTATAGCACTTATTTCACTTAGGCATTCTATGAATTCTATTAAATTATCGTTACAAGCGGTGGGCATGTACACTGAAAATATTAAGATAGAACGATTGTTTGACAGTACCTTGATAGCGGCCAGACGCACACTTTTGCACGATATGACCGACTTACACACTACACACACTTAACACGCTTAACATGCTTAACACACTCACGCTTAACATGCTTAACACACTTAACACGCTTAACACACTTAACACGCTTAACACACTTAACACGCTTAACACACTTAACACACTTAACACGCTTAACACGCTTAATACACTTAACAAGCTTAACACGCTTAATACACTTAACACGCTTAACACACTTAACACGCGTAACACACTTAACACGCTTAACACGCTTAACACACTTAACACACTTAACACACGTTTAAAGCACTTAACACGCTTAACACACTTAACACGCTTTACACACTTAACACGCTTAACACACTTAACACACTTAACACGCTTAACACACTTAACACACTTAACACGCTTAACACATTTAACACACTTAACACGCTTAACACGCTTAATACACTTAACACGCTTAACACACTTAACACACTTAACACACTTAACACACTTAACACACTTAACACGCTTAATACACTTAACACGCTTAACATGCTTAACACACTTAACACGCTTAACACACATAACACGCTTAACACACTTAACACGCTTAACACACTTAACACACCTAACACGCTTAACACACTTAACACACTTAACACGCTTAACACGCTTAACACGCTTAACACACTTAACACACTTAACACGCTTAACACGCTTAATACACTTAACACGCTTAACACGCTTAATACACTTAACACGCTTAACACACTTAACACGCTTAACACACTTAACACACTTAACACGCTTAACACACTTAACACACTTAACACGCTTAACACGCTTAACACACATAACACGCTTAACACGCTTAACACGCTTAATACATTTAACACGCTTAACACGCTTAATACACTTAACACGCTTAACACACTTAACACGCTTAACATGCTTAATACACTTAACACGCTTAACACACTTAACACACTTAACACACTTAACACGCTTAACAAGCTTTATACACTTAACACGCTTAATACGCTTAATACACTTAACACGCTTAACACACTTAACATGCTTAATACACTTAACACGCTTAACATGCTTAACACACTTAACACGCTTAACACACATAACACGCTTAACACGCTTAACACACTTAACACACTTAACACGCTTAACACACTTTACACACTTAACACGCTTAACACACTTAACACGCTTAACACACTTAACACGCTTAACACGCTTAACACACTTAACACACTTAACACGCTTAACACGGTTCGGTTGGGTTGGGTTGGGTATCGGTGCAACCCATTCTGACTTAACCCAACCCAACCCAACTTAACCCAACCAAACCCAAACCAATGTGGGGTGGGTTCGGTCGGGTTGGGTTGGGTATCGGTGCAACCCATTCTGACTTAACCCAACCCAACCCAACTTTACCCAACCCAGCCCAACCCACGGTGGGTTGGGTTGGGTTGGGTTATAGGTTCGGTTGGGTTGGGTTAAGTTGGGTTGGGTAGGGTTAAGTATAACATATGTCGGGTTGGGTTGGGTTGAGTATCGGTTCAACCCATTCTGACTTAACCCAACCCAACCCAACCCAACCCAAACCATTGTGGGTTGGGTTCGGTTGGGTTGGGTTGGGTTAAGTCAGAATGGGTTGAACCGATACTCAACCCAAGTTGGGTTAAGTTGGGTTGGGTTGGGTTAAGTCAGAATGGGTTGAACCGATACCCAACCCAACCCAACTTAACCCAACCCAACCCAACCCTAACCATTGTGGGTTGGGTTCGGTTGGGTTGGGATGGGTATCGGTGCAACCCATTCTGACTTAACCCAACCCAACCCAACGTAACCCAACGCAACCCAACCCAACCCACGATGGGTTGGGTTGGGTTGGGTTGTGGGTTCGGTTGGGTTGGGTTAAGTTGGGTTGGGTAGGGTTAAGTATAACATATGTCGGGTTGGGTTGGGTTGGGTATCGGTTCAACCCATTCTGACTTAACCCAACCCAACCCAACTTAACCCAACTTGGGTAGGGTATCGGTTCAACCCATTCTGACTTAACCCAACCCAAACCAACTTAACCCAACCCAAAGACTTAACACGCTTAACACACTTAACACGCTTAACACACTTAACACGCTTAACACGCTTAACACACTTAACACGCTTAACACGCTTAATACACTTAACACGCTTAACACGCTTAATATACTTAACACGCTTAACACACTTAACACGCGTAACACACTTAACACGCTTAACACGCTTAACACACTTAACACACTTAACACACGCTTAAAGCACTTAACACGCTTAACACACTTAACACGCTTAACACACTTAACACGCTTAACACACTTAACACACTTAACACGCTTAACACGCTTAATACACTTAACACGCTTAACACGCTTAATACACTTAACACGCTTAACACACTTAACACGCTTAACACACTTAACACGCTTAATACACTTAACACACTTAACACGCTTAATACACTTAACACACTTAACACACTTAACACACGCTTAAAGCACTTAACACGCTTAACACACTTAACACGCTCTACACACTTAACACGCTTAACACACTAAACACAATTAACACGCTTAACACACTTAACACACTTAACACGCTTAACACACTTAACACACTTAACACGCTTAACACGCTTAATACACTTAACACGCTTAACACGCTTAATACACTTAACACGCTTAACACGCTTAATACACTTAACATGCTTAACACACTTAACACGCTTAACACACTTAACACACTTAACACGCTTAATACACTTAACACGCTTAACACACTTAACACGCTTAACACACTTAACACGCTTAATACACTTAACACACTTAACATGCTTAACACGCTTAACACGCATAATACACTTAACACGCTTAACACGCTTAATACACTTAACACGCTTAACACACTTAACACGCTTAACACACTTAACACACTTAACCCGCTTAACACGCTTAACACACTTAACACACTTAACACGCTTAACACACTTAACACACTTAACAAGCTTAACACGCTTAACACGCTTAACACGCTTAACACGCTTAACACGCTTAACAAGCTTAACACACTTAATACACTTAACACACTTAACACACGCTTAAAGCACTTAACACGCTTAACACACTTAACACGCTTAACACACTTAACACGCTTAACACACTTAACACGCTTAACACACTTAACACACTTAACACGCTTAACACACTTAACACACTTAACACGCTTAACACACTTAACACGCTTAACACGCTTAACACGCTTAATACACTTAACACGCTTAACACGCTTAACACGCTTAACAAGCTTAACACGCTTAACACACTTAACACGCGTAACACACTAAACACGCTTAACACACTTAACACGCTTAACACGCTTAATACACTTAACACGCTTAACACGCTTAACACGCTTAACACGCTTAACACACTTAACACGCTTAACACGCTTAACACACTTAACACACTTAACACGCTTAACACGCTTAACACGCTTAATACACTGAACACGCTTAACACGCTTAATACACTTAACACGCTTAACACGCTTAACACGCTTAATACACTTAACACGCTTAACACGCTTAACACGCTTAACAAGCTTAACACGCTTAACACACTTAACACGCGTAACACACTTAACACGCTTAACACACTTAACACGCTTAACACGCTTAATACACTTAACACACTTAACACGCTTAATACACTTAACACGCTTAACACGCTTAACACACTTAACACGCTTAACACACTTAACACACTTAACACGCTTAACACGCTTAATACACTTAACACGCTTAACACGCTTAACAAGCTTAACACACTTAACACGCTTAACACGCTTAACACACTTAACACACTTAACACGCTTAACACGCTTAATACACTGAACACGCTTAACACGCTTAATACACTTAACACGCTTAACACGCTTAACACGCTTAATACACTTAACACGCTTAACACGCTTAACACGCTTAACAAGCTTAACACGCTTAACACACTTAACACGCGTAACACACTTAACACGCTTAACACACTTAACACGCTTAACACGCTTAATACACTTAACACACTTAACACGCTTAATACACTTAACACGCTTAACACGCTTAACACACTTAACACGCTTAACACACTTAACACACTTAACACGCTTAACACGCTTAATACACTTAACACGCTTTACACGCTTAACACGCTTAACAAGCTTAACACGCTTAACACACTTAACACGCGTAACACACTTAACACGCTTAACACACTTAACACGCTTAACACGCTTAATACACTTAACACACTTAACACGCTTAATACACTTAACACGCTTAACACGCTTAACACACTTAACACGCTTAACACACTTAACACACTTAACACGCTTAACACGCTTAATACACTTAACACGCTTTACACGCTTAATACACTTAACACGCTTAACACACTTAACACGCTTAACACACTTAACACACTTAACACGCTTAACACACTTAACACACTTAACACGCTTAACACGCTTAATACACTTAACACGCTTAACACGCTTAATACACTTAACACGCTTAACACACTTAACACGCTTAACACACTTAACACGCTTAATACACTTAACACACTTAACACACTTAACACGCTTAACACGCTTAACACGCTTAATACACTTAACACGCTTAACACGCTTAATACACTTAACACGCTTAACACACTTAACACGCTTAACACACTTAACACGCTTAACACACTTAACACGCTTAACACACTTAACACGCTTAACACACTTAACACGTATAACACACTTAACACACTTAACACGCTTAACACAATTTACACACTTAACACGCTTAACACGCTTAATACACTTAACACGCTTAACACGCTTAATACACTTAACACGCTTAACACACTTAACACACTTAACACGCTTAATACACTTAACACGCTTAACACGCTTAACACACTTAACACGTATAACAAACTTAACACACTTAACACGCTTAACACACTTAACACACTTAACACACTTAACACGCTTAACACGCTTAATACACTTAACACGCTTAACACGCTTAATACACTTAACACGCTTAACACGCTTAATACACTTAACACGCTTAACACACTTAACACGCTTAACACACTTAACACACTTAACACGCTTAACACACTTAACACACTTAACACGCTTAACACGCTTAATACACTTAACACGCTTAACACGCTTAATACACTTAACACGCTTAACACACTTAACACGCTTAACACACTTAACACACTTAACACGCTTAACACGCTTAATACACTTAACACGCTTAACACGCTTAATACACTTAACACGCTTAACACACTTAACACGCTTAACACACTTAACACGCTTAATACACTTAACACACTTAACACGCTTAACACGCTTAATACACTTAACACGCTTAACACGCTTAATACACTTAACACGCTTAACACACTTAACACGCTTAACATACTTAACACACTTAACCCGCTTAACACACTTAACAAGCTTAACATACTTAACACGCTTAACACGCTTAACACGCTTAACACGCTTAACACACGCTTAAAGCACTTAACACGCTTAACACACTTAACACGCTTAACACACGCTTAAAGCACTTAACACGCTTAACACACTTAACACACTTAAAACACTTAACACGCTTAACATGCTTAACACACTTAACACGCTTAACACGCTTAATACACTTAACACGCTTAACACGCTTAACACACTTAACACGCTTAACACACTTAACACACTTAACACGCTTAATACACTTAACACGCTTAACACGCTTAACACACTTAACACGCTTAACACACTTAACACGCTTAACACACTTTACACACTTAACACGCTTAATACACTTAACACGCTTAACACACTTAACACGCGTAACACACTTAACACGCTTAACACGCTTAACACACTTAACACACGCTTAAAGCACTAAACACGCTTAACACACTTAACACGCTCTACACACTTAACACGCTTAACACACTTAATACACTTAACACACTTAACACGCTTAATACACTTAACACGCTTAACATGCTTAACACACTTAACACGCTTAACACACATAACACGCTTAACACACTTAACACGCTTAACACACTTAACACACCTAACACGCTTAACACACTTAACACACTTAACACGCTTAACACGCTTAACACGCTTAACACACTTAACACACTTAACACGCTTAACACGCTTAATACACTTAACACGCTTAACACGCTTAATACACTTAACACGCTTAACACACTTAACACGCTTAACACACTTAACACGCTTAACACACTTAACACACTTAACACGCTCAACACGCTTAACACACATAACACGCTTAACACGCTTAACACGCTTAATACATTTAACACGCTTAACACGCTTAATACACTTAACACGCTTAACACACTTAACACGCTTAACACACTTAACACGCTTAACATGCTTAATACACTTAACACGCTTAACACACTTAACACACTTAACACACTTAACACGCTTAACAAGCTTTATACACTTAACACGCTTAATACGCTTAATACACTTAACACGCTTAACACACTTAACATGCTTAATACACTTAACACGCTTAACATGCTTAACACACTTAACACGCTTAACACACATAACACGCTTAACACGCTTAACACACTTAACACACTTAACACGCTTAACACACTTTACACACTTAACACGCTTAACACACTTAACACGCTTAACACACTTAACACGCTTAACACACTTAACACACTTAACACGCTTAACACGCTTAATACACTTAACACGCTTAATACACTTAACACGCTTAACACGCTTAATACACTTAACACGCTTAACACGCTTAATACGCTTAACACGCTTAACACACTTAACACGCTAAATACACTTAACACGCTTTACACGCTTAACACACTTAACACGCTTAACACACTTAACACACTTAACACGCTTAACACGCTTAATACACTTAACACGCTTAACACGCTTAATACACTTAACACGCTTAACACACTTAACACGCTTAACACACTTAACACACTTAACACGCTTAACACACTTAACACGCTTAACACGCTTAACACACTTAACACACTTAACACGGTTCGGTTGGGTTGGGTTGGGTATCGGTGCAACCCATTCTGACTTAACCCAACCCAACCCAACTTAACCCAACCAAACCCAAACCAATGTGGGGTGGGTTCGGTCGGGTTGGGTTGGGTATCGGTGCAACCCATTCTGACTTAACCCAACCCAACCCAACTTTACCCAACCCAGCCCAACCCACGGTGGGTTGGGTTGGGTTGGGTTATAGGTTCGGTTGGGTTGGGTTAAGTTGGGTTGGGTAGGGTTAAGTATAACATATGTCGGGTTGGGTTGGGTTGAGTATCGGTTCAACCCATTCTGACTTAACCCAACCCAACCCAACCCAACCCAACCCAAACCATTGTGGGTTGGGTTCGGTTGGGTTGGGTTGGGTTAAGTCAGAATGGGTTGAACCGATACTCAACCCAAGTTGGGTTAAGTTGGGTTGGGTTGGGTTAAGTCAGAATGGGTTGAACCGATACCCAACCCAACCCAACTTAACCCAACCCAACCCAACCCGAACCATTGTGGGTTGGGTTCGGTTGGGTTGGGATGGGTATCGGTGCAACCCATTCTGACTTAACCCAACCCAACCCAACGTAACCCAACGCAACCCAACCCAACCCACGATGGGTTGGGTTGGGTTGGGTTGTGGGTTCGGTTGGGTTGGGTTAAGTTGGGTTGGGTAGGGTTAAGTATAACATATGTCGGGTTGGGTTGGGTTGGGTATCGGTTCAACCCATTCTGACTTAACCCAACCCAACCCAACTTAACCCAACTTGGGTTGGGTATCGGTTCAACCCATTCTGACTTAAATCAACCCAAACCAACTTAACCCAACCCAAAGACTTAACACGCTTAACACACTTAACACGCTTAACACACTTAACACGCTTAACACACTTAACACACTTAACACGCTTAACACGCTTAATACACTTAACACGCTTAACACGCTTAATATACTTAACACGCTTAACACACTTAACACGCGTAACACACTTAACAACACACTTAACACACGCTTAAAGCACTTAACACGCTTAACACACTTAACACGCTTAACACACTTAACACGCTTAACACACTTAACACACTTAACACGCTTAACACGCTTAATACACTTAACACGCTTAACACGCTTAATACACTTAACACGCTTAACACACTTAACACGCTTAACACACTTAACACGCTTAATACACTTAACACACTTAACACGCTTAATACACTTAACACACTTAACACACTTAACACACGCTTAAAGCACTTAACACGCTTAACACACTTAACACGCTCTACACACTTAACACGATTAACACACTTAACACACTTAACACGCTTAACACACTTAACACACTTAACACGCTTAACACACTTAACACACTTAACACGCTTAACACGCTTAATACACTTAACACGCTTAACACGCTTAATACACTTAACACGCTTAACACGCTTAATACACTTAACATGCTTAACACACTTAACACGCTTAACACACTTAACACACTTAACACGCTTAATTTAACACGCTTAATACACTTAACACGCTTAACACGCTTAATACACTTAACACGCTTAACACACTTAACACGCTTAACACACTTAACCCGCTTAACACGCTTAACACACTTAACACACTTAACACGCTTAACACACTTAACACACTTAACAAGCTTAACACGCTTAACACGCTTAACACGCTTAACACGCTTAACACGCTTAACAAGCTTAACACACTTAATACACTTAACACACTTAACACACGCTTAAAGCACTTAACACGCTTAACACACTTAACACGCTTAACACACTTAACACGCTTAACACACTTAACACGCTTAACACACTTAACACACTTAACACGCTTAACACACTTAACACACTTAACACGCTTAACACACTTAACACGCTTAACACGCTTAACACGCTTAATACACTTAACACGCTTAACACGCTTAACACGCTTAACAAGCTTAACACGCTTAACACACTTAACACGCGTAACACACTTAACACGCTTAACACACTTAACACGCTTAACACGCTTAATACACTTAACACGCTTAACACGCTTAATACACTTAACACGCTTAACACACTTAACACGCTTAACACGCTTAACACACTTAACACACTTAACACGCTTAACACGCTTAACACGCTTAACACACTTAACACACTTAACACGCTTAACACGCTTAATACACTGAACACGCTTAACACGCTTAATACACTTAACACGCTTAACATACTTAACACGCTTAACACACTTAACACACTTAATACGCTTAACACACTTAACACACTTAACACATTCAACACGCTTAATACACTTAATACGCTTAACACGCTTAATACACTTAACAAGCTTAATACACTTAACACGCTTAACACGCTTAATACACTTAACACGCTTAACACACTTAACACGCTTAACACGCTTAACACACTTAACACGCTTAATACACTTTACACGCTTAACATGCTTAACACACTCACGCTTAACATGCTTAACACACTTAACACGCTTAACACACTTAACACGCTTAACACACTTAACACGCTTAACACACTTAACACACTTAACACGCTTAACACGCTTAATACACTTAACACGCTTAACACGCTTAATACACTTAACACGCTTAACACACTTAACACGCGTAACACACTTAACACGCTTAACACGCTTAACACACTTAACACACTTAACACACGCTTAAAGCACTTAACACGCTTAACACACTTAACACGCTTTACACACTTAACACGCTTAACACACTTAACACACTTAACACGCTTAACACACTTAACACACTTAACACGCTTAACACATTTAACACACTTAACACGCTTAACACGCTTAATACACTTAACACGCTTAACACGCTTAATACACTTAACACGCTTAACACACTTAACACGCTTAATACACTTAACACGCTTAACATGCTTAACACACTTAACACGCTTAACACACATAACACGCTTAACACACTTAACACGCTTAACACACTTAACACACCTAACACGCTTAACACACTTAACACACTTAACACACTTAACACGCTTAACACACTTAACACGCTTAACACACTTAACACGCTTAACACGCTTAACACACTTAACACACTTAACACGCTTTACACGCTTAATACACTTAACACGCTTAACACGCTTAATACACTTAACACGCTTAACACACTTAACACGCATAACACACTTAACACACTTAACACGCTTAACACACTTAACACACTTAACACACTTTACACGCTTAACACACATAACACGCTTAACACGCTTAACACGCTTAATACACTTAACACGCTTAACACGCTTAACACACTTAACACGCTTAACACACTTAACACGCTTAACACACTTAACACGCTTAACATGCTTAATACACTTAACACACTCAACACACTTAACACACTTAACACACTTAACACGCTTAACAAGCTTAATACACTTAACACGCTTAATACGCTTAATACACTTAACACGCTTAACACACTTAACATGCTTAATACACTTAACACGCTTAACATGCTTAACACACTTAACACGCTTAACACACATAACACGCTTAACACGCTTAACACACTTAACACACTTAACACGCTTAACACACTTTACACACTTAACACGCTTAACACGCTTAACACACTTAACACGCTTAACACGCTTAACACACTTAACACGCTTAACACGCTTAATACACTTAACACGCTTAATACACTTAACACGCTTAACACGCTTAATACACTTAACACGCTTAACACACTTAACACGCCTAACACACTTAACACGCTTAATACACTTAACAAGCTTAACACGCTTAATACACTTAACACGCTTAACACACTTAACACGCGTAACACACTTAACACGCTTAACACGCTTAACACATTTAACACACTTAACACACGTTTAAAGCACTTAACACGCTTAACACACTTAACACGCTTTACACACTTAACACGCTTAACACACTTAACACACTTAACACGCTTAACACACTTAACACACTTAACACGCTTAACACATTTAACACACTTAACACGCTTAACACGCTTAATACACTTAACACGCTTAACACACTTAACACACTTAACACACTTAACACACTTAACACGCTTAATACACTTAACACGCTTAACATGCTTAACACACTTAACACGCTTAACACACATAACACGCTTAACACACTTAACACGATTAACACACTTAACACACCTAACACGCTTAACACACTTAACACACTTAACACGCTTAACACGCTTAACACGCTTAACACACTTAACACACTTAACACGCTTAACACGCTTAATACACTTAACACGCTTAACACGCTTAATACACTTAACACGCTTAACACACTTAACACGCTTAACACACTTAACACACTTAACACGCTTAACACACTTAACACACTTAACACGCTTAACACGCTTAACACGCTTAATACACTTAACACGCTTTACACGCTTAACAAGCTTAACAAGCTTAACACGCTTAACACACTTAACACGCGTAACACACTTAACACGCTTAACACACTTAACACGCTTAACACGCTTAATACACTTAACACACTTAACACGCTTAATACACTTAACACGCTTAACACGCTTAACACACTTAACACGCTTAACACACTTAACACACTTAACACGCTTAACACGCTTAATACACTTAACACGCTTTACACGCTTAATACACTTAACACGCTTAAAACACTTAACACGCTTAACACACTTAACACGCTTAACACACTTAACACACTTAACACGCTTAACACGCTTAATACACTTAACACGCTTAACACGCTTAATACACTTAACACGCTTAACACACTTAACACGCTTAACACACTTAACACGCTTAATACACTTAACACACTTAACACACTTAACACGCTTAACACGCTTAATACACTTAACACGCTTAACACGCTTAATACACTTAACACGCTTAACACACTTAACACGCTTAACACACTTAACACGCTTAACACACTTAACACGCTTAACACACTTAACACGCTTAACACACTTAACACGTATAACAAACTTAACACACTTAACACGCTTAACACACTTAACACACTTAACACGCTTAACACGCTTAATACACTTAACACGCTTAACACGCTTAATACACTTAACACGCTTAACACACTTAACACACTTAACACGCTTAATACACTTAACACGCTTAACACGCTTAACACACTTAACACGTATAACACACTTAACACACTTAACACGCTTAACACACTTAACACACTTAACACACTTAACACGCTTAACACGCTTAATACACTTAACACGCTTAACACGCTTAATACACTTAACACGCTTAACACGCTTAATACACTTAACACGCTTAACACACTTAACACGCTTTACACGCTTAATACACTTAACACGCTTAACACGCTTAATACACTTAACACGCTTAACACACTTAACACGCTTAACACACTTAACACGCTTAATACACTTAACACACTTAACACGCTTAACACGCTTAATACACTTAACACGCTTAACACGCTTAATACACTTAACACGCTTAACACACTTAACACGCTTAACATACTTAACACACTTAACCCGCTTAACACACTTAACAAGCTTAACATACTTAACACGCTTAACACGCTTAACACGCTTAACACGCTTAACACACGCTTAAAGCACTTAACACGCTTAACACACTTAACACGCTTAACACACGCTTAAAGCACTTAACACGCTTAACACACTTAACACACTTAAAACACTTAACACGCTTAACATGCTTAACACACTTAACACGCTTAACACGCTTAATACACTTAACACGCTTAACACGCTTAACACACTTAACACGCTTAACACACTTAACACACTTAACACGCTTAACACGCTTAATACACTTAACACGCTTAACACGCTTAACACACTTAACACGCTTAACACACTTAACACGCTTAACACACTTTACACACTTAACACGCTTAATACACTTAACACGCTTAACACACTTAACACGCGTAACACACTTAACACGCTTAACACGCTTAACACACTTAACACACGCTTAAAGCACTAAACACGCTTAACACACTTAACACGCTCTACACACTTAACACGCTTAACACACTTAATACACTTAACACACTTAACAAGCTTAACACACTTAACACGCTTAATACACTTAACACGCTTAACACGCTTAATACACTTAACACGCTTAACACACTTAACACGCTTAATACACTTAACACGCTTAACACGCTTAACACACTTAACACGCTTAACACACTTAATACACTTAACACACTTAACAAGCTTAACACACTTAACACGCTTAACACGCTTAATACACTTAACACGCTTAACACGCTTAATACACTTAACACGCTTAACACACTTAACACGCTTAACACACTTAATACACTTAACACACTTAACAAGCTTAACACACTTAACACGCTTAACACGCTTAATACACTTAACACGCTTAACACACTTAACACACTTAACACGCTTAACACGCTTAATACACTTAACACGCTTTACACGCTTAATACACTTAACACGCTTAACACACTTAACACGCTTAACACACTTAACACACTTAACACGCTTAACACACTTAACACACTTAACACACTCAACACGCTTAATACACTTAACACGCTTAACACGCTTAATACACTTAACACGCTTAACACGCTTAATACACTTAACACGCTTAACACGCTTAATACACTTAACACGCTTAACACGCTTAATACACTTAACACGCTTAACACACTTAACACGCTTAACACGCTTAACACACTTAACACGCTTAATAAATAAATAAAAAAAATAAAAATAAAAAAAAATAAAAATCATTTATTTCAGACTAGAGTCCATATATGGTTAGTAAACAATGAAATCTTATTGCTAGTGTTAGTATGACATAAAAAGAGGGACATAACATAATTAAACAATGACTGCATGCAGTCTCTGCCAGCGGGTGAGCATGGGGCCATTTTCACGCTCCGTAAACACGCTCAGAATGCTGTTGGGGCTGCCGCGCAGGCGACGCATCATGGAGGCGCACCTCTTGCGCATTATCGCCGCAAAGCCGTCAGTTTGTGCCTCCGCAAACATACCAGAGGCACTACAAAATCGCGGCAACCCCATCAACACCCGGAATGCGTTATTGTATTGAACACGTAGGCCGTTGTATGCCTTTTGCGTAAAGTTGGTCCACAGGCTGCAAGTGTAAAACGACTGACAGTACGCTTTAAAAAGTGTAGTCTTTACTTTTACAGTACATCTCGCAAACCTGCGGGCCAACATGTTGCATCGGACAGCCAACGACCTACGCTCCCGCTCAATGTCTAAGTTATCACTTAGGTCATCCGTCACCCAGTGACCCAGGTACTTGAACTTAGTGACAAATTTTAAAGGGACGTCGTAGAGTGTCACTAACGGTACAGTCGGATAAGTTTTCCTGCCAGCTTTAAAAATCATCACTTCGCTCTTCTTCACGTTGTACCTGAGTCCATGGGCCGCAGCATACGACTCGCATATTTTTGTCAACCTCCTCATTGCGTCGATCGAAGGGCCAAGCAGCACCATGTCGTCAGCATAACTTAAATTGTTGACGGCGACTCCGTCAATGTGACATCCGGTATAGGTACTGCTCAGCTCCTCGATGAGTTGGTCGACATACGAGTTAAACAGTTTGGGGGAAGACAGCCCACCCTGTCGTACCCCGCATACCAATTTATAGTCGCTGGATATTGAATTGCCCCACCTTACAAAATTATTTTGATGGCAATACCAATATTTGAACAAGGCTATCACTTCCCGAGGTACACTTGTCTCATTACGTAGCTTGTCCCATAAGATGTCATATGATACAAGGTCGAATGCCTTCGATAGATCCAGGAACACACCATAAACCGGTGTGTTCCTACTGGTATAGTACTGGACGGTATTCTTGAGGGCCAGGATAGCACTCTCTGTGGACAGCCCCCGCCGGAAGCCAAATTGGGCGTCATTCACTTTGATATGCTGATCCAAGCTGGCATCAAGCAGACCGTCCAGTACCTTGGCAATGGTGGTAGCCAGGGATATCGGCCTATAATTAGACAAGTCTGAGGTATCGCCAGTTTTATTTTTAACGATGGGAACTACAACAGTCTGCATTAGTTCATCGGGCAGATAACAATGGCCCAAACAAAGTGTAAAAAACATAGCTAGTACTCTAGGCCGATGTTTTCCAGCGTATTTCAGGTGCTCAATGCTGAGTCCATCATGTCCCGGTGATTTACCCCTGACCATTTTATTAATAACTGATGACACTTGTTTTGCGGTGAATGTGACGCTCAGCTCGGGGGGGAAGTCCTCAACATTAAACACCTGCGACGCTGGACCCAGCGGCGATTCGACTTTGAAATTACTCTTAAATAAATTAGCTATTTCAGACGGATCATTCACACCGTCTACGCTCACGGGAAGCCCGGACTTAAGGTTGAGTTTATTGGTAGATTTCCAAAACCTTCCAAACTTCTTATCAAAATGGTGTTGAGCGATGATATCCATTTTAATCTGTTGTTCATTATTTTGACACCATTTTAATTTTGATTTGAAAAGTCGCCGGGAATCACACATCTCCTCATAAATACGTCCCGCCGCAGGCTTTCCGTACAACACCCAGTTCTGAAAGCAAAGCCTAGCCCTCCCGTGAGCACCCCGGACATGCTTGTTCCAGCCCGTAATATACCTACCCCGTCTTACGACTTTAGTATTGTAACTGCTCTCTGATGCCTCAATCAATGTGGCTATGATCTTTCCGTACATATTTTTCAAAATCATCCTATGATTACTGTCCATGCACACCCTATTTGCACAACTACTTAACTCTGTAGGAAAATCGATTTCCCGCAGTTTACAATTACATATTTCGTTGAACTGTGTAATTTGAGCCTCATCCCGCTCCCCCCACGCAACCTTGTTAATAGCAGGAGTATCATTTACAAGCTTAGGTTTTATTCTGGTAAGATTACATTCGACAAGCAGAGGGTAATGGTCCGACCAATATGTATCGAATAACACTGACACGCTATGCACTGACTGACGCGCAGCGCTGGTGGCTAGACAATGGTCTAGCCACCGCTGACAACCGTGCGCGTCACTCACGAAAGTGTATGTACTAGGCGCCAGCCTTTCAAAATCTACACATGACCAAGACTGTTCTTCACAAAAATTCATAAGTTCTGTAGCAAATAGTTCTCCAGGATGCGCGTTATAGTCGCCTAACATAAACACAGATTCTACACTTTGACTTTCGATTATAGCACTTATTTCACTTAGGCATTCTATGAATTCTATTAAATTATCGTTACAAGCGGTGGGCATGTACACTGAAAATATTAAGATAGAACGATTGTTTGACAGTACCTTGATAGCGGCCAGACGCACACTTTTGCACGATATGACCGACTTACACACTACACACACTTAACACGCTTAACATGCTTAACACACTCACGCTTAACATGCTTAACACACTTAACACGCTTAACACACTTAACACGCTTAACACACTTAACACGCTTAACACACTTAACACACTTAACACGCTTAACACGCTTAATACACTTAACAAGCTTAACACGCTTAATACACTTAACACGCTTAACACACTTAACACGCGTAACACACTTAACACGCTTAACACGCTTAACACACTTAACACACTTAACACACGTTTAAAGCACTTAACACGCTTAACACACTTAACACGCTTTACACACTTAACACGCTTAACACACTTAACACACTTAACACGCTTAACACACTTAACACACTTAACACGCTTAACACATTTAACACACTTAACACGCTTAACACGCTTAATACACTTAACACGCTTAACACACTTAACACACTTAACACACTTAACACACTTAACACACTTAACACGCTTAATACACTTAACACGCTTAACATGCTTAACACACTTAACACGCTTAACACACATAACACGCTTAACACACTTAACACGCTTAACACACTTAACACACCTAACACGCTTAACACACTTAACACACTTAACACGCTTAACACGCTTAACACGCTTAACACACTTAACACACTTAACACGCTTAACACGCTTAATACACTTAACACGCTTAACACGCTTAATACACTTAACACGCTTAACACACTTAACACGCTTAACACACTTAACACACTTAACACGCTTAACACACTTAACACACTTAACACGCTTAACACGCTTAACACACATAACACGCTTAACACGCTTAACACGCTTAATACATTTAACACGCTTAACACGCTTAATACACTTAACACGCTTAACACACTTAACACGCTTAACATGCTTAATACACTTAACACGCTTAACACACTTAACACACTTAACACACTTAACACGCTTAACAAGCTTTATACACTTAACACGCTTAATACGCTTAATACACTTAACACGCTTAACACACTTAACATGCTTAATACACTTAACACGCTTAACATGCTTAACACACTTAACACGCTTAACACACATAACACGCTTAACACGCTTAACACACTTAACACACTTAACACGCTTAACACACTTTACACACTTAACACGCTTAACACACTTAACACGCTTAACACACTTAACACGCTTAACACGCTTAACACACTTAACACACTTAACACGCTTAACACGGTTCGGTTGGGTTGGGTTGGGTATCGGTGCAACCCATTCTGACTTAACCCAACCCAACCCAACTTAACCCAACCAAACCCAAACCAATGTGGGGTGGGTTCGGTCGGGTTGGGTTGGGTATCGGTGCAACCCATTCTGACTTAACCCAACCCAACCCAACTTTACCCAACCCAGCCCAACCCACGGTGGGTTGGGTTGGGTTGGGTTATAGGTTCGGTTGGGTTGGGTTAAGTTGGGTTGGGTAGGGTTAAGTATAACATATGTCGGGTTGGGTTGGGTTGAGTATCGGTTCAACCCATTCTGACTTAACCCAACCCAACCCAACCCAACCCAAACCATTGTGGGTTGGGTTCGGTTGGGTTGGGTTGGGTTAAGTCAGAATGGGTTGAACCGATACTCAACCCAAGTTGGGTTAAGTTGGGTTGGGTTGGGTTAAGTCAGAATGGGTTGAACCGATACCCAACCCAACCCAACTTAACCCAACCCAACCCAACCCTAACCATTGTGGGTTGGGTTCGGTTGGGTTGGGATGGGTATCGGTGCAACCCATTCTGACTTAACCCAACCCAACCCAACGTAACCCAACGCAACCCAACCCAACCCACGATGGGTTGGGTTGGGTTGGGTTGTGGGTTCGGTTGGGTTGGGTTAAGTTGGGTTGGGTAGGGTTAAGTATAACATATGTCGGGTTGGGTTGGGTTGGGTATCGGTTCAACCCATTCTGACTTAACCCAACCCAACCCAACTTAACCCAACTTGGGTTGGGTATCGGTTCAACCCATTCTGACTTAACCCAACCCAAACCAACTTAACCCAACCCAAAGACTTAACACGCTTAACACACTTAACACGCTTAACACACTTAACACGCTTAACACGCTTAACACACTTAACACGCTTAACACGCTTAATACACTTAACACGCTTAACACGCTTAATATACTTAACACGCTTAACACACTTAACACGCGTAACACACTTAACACGCTTAACACGCTTAACACACTTAACACACTTAACACACGCTTAAAGCACTTAACACGCTTAACACACTTAACACGCTTAACACACTTAACACGCTTAACACACTTAACACACTTAACACGCTTAACACGCTTAATACACTTAACACGCTTAACACGCTTAATACACTTAACACGCTTAACACACTTAACACGCTTAACACACTTAACACGCTTAATACACTTAACACACTTAACACGCTTAATACACTTAACACACTTAACACACTTAACACACGCTTAAAGCACTTAACACGCTTAACACACTTAACACGCTCTACACACTTAACACGCTTAACACACTAAACACAATTAACACGCTTAACACACTTAACACACTTAACACGCTTAACACACTTAACACACTTAACACGCTTAACACGCTTAATACACTTAACACGCTTAACACGCTTAATACACTTAACACGCTTAACACGCTTAATACACTTAACATGCTTAACACACTTAACACGCTTAACACACTTAACACACTTAACACGCTTAATACACTTAACACGCTTAACACACTTAACACGCTTAACACACTTAACACGCTTAATACACTTAACACACTTAACATGCTTAACACGCTTAACACGCATAATACACTTAACACGCTTAACACGCTTAATACACTTAACACGCTTAACACACTTAACACGCTTAACACACTTAACACACTTAACCCGCTTAACACGCTTAACACACTTAACACACTTAACACGCTTAACACACTTAACACACTTAACAAGCTTAACACGCTTAACACGCTTAACACGCTTAACACGCTTAACACGCTTAACAAGCTTAACACACTTAATACACTTAACACACTTAACACACGCTTAAAGCACTTAACACGCTTAACACACTTAACACGCTTAACACACTTAACACGCTTAACACACTTAACACGCTTAACACACTTAACACACTTAACACGCTTAACACACTTAACACACTTAACACGCTTAACACACTTAACACGCTTAACACGCTTAACACGCTTAATACACTTAACACGCTTAACACGCTTAACACGCTTAACAAGCTTAACACGCTTAACACACTTAACACGCGTAACACACTAAACACGCTTAACACACTTAACACGCTTAACACGCTTAATACACTTAACACGCTTAACACGCTTAACACGCTTAACACGCTTAACACACTTAACACGCTTAACACGCTTAACACACTTAACACACTTAACACGCTTAACACGCTTAACACGCTTAATACACTGAACACGCTTAACACGCTTAATACACTTAACACGCTTAACACGCTTAACACGCTTAATACACTTAACACGCTTAACACGCTTAACACGCTTAACAAGCTTAACACGCTTAACACACTTAACACGCGTAACACACTTAACACGCTTAACACACTTAACACGCTTAACACGCTTAATACACTTAACACACTTAACACGCTTAATACACTTAACACGCTTAACACGCTTAACACACTTAACACGCTTAACACACTTAACACACTTAACACGCTTAACACGCTTAATACACTTAACACGCTTAACACGCTTAACAAGCTTAACACACTTAACACGCTTAACACGCTTAACACACTTAACACACTTAACACGCTTAACACGCTTAATACACTGAACACGCTTAACACGCTTAATACACTTAACACGCTTAACACGCTTAACACGCTTAATACACTTAACACGCTTAACACGCTTAACACGCTTAACAAGCTTAACACGCTTAACACACTTAACACGCGTAACACACTTAACACGCTTAACACACTTAACACGCTTAACACGCTTAATACACTTAACACACTTAACACGCTTAATACACTTAACACGCTTAACACGCTTAACACACTTAACACGCTTAACACACTTAACACACTTAACACGCTTAACACGCTTAATACACTTAACACGCTTTACACGCTTAACACGCTTAACAAGCTTAACACGCTTAACACACTTAACACGCGTAACACACTTAACACGCTTAACACACTTAACACGCTTAACACGCTTAATACACTTAACACACTTAACACGCTTAATACACTTAACACGCTTAACACGCTTAACACACTTAACACGCTTAACACACTTAACACACTTAACACGCTTAACACGCTTAATACACTTAACACGCTTTACACGCTTAATACACTTAACACGCTTAACACACTTAACACGCTTAACACACTTAACACACTTAACACGCTTAACACACTTAACACACTTAACACGCTTAACACGCTTAATACACTTAACACGCTTAACACGCTTAATACACTTAACACGCTTAACACACTTAACACGCTTAACACACTTAACACGCTTAATACACTTAACACACTTAACACACTTAACACGCTTAACACGCTTAACACGCTTAATACACTTAACACGCTTAACACGCTTAATACACTTAACACGCTTAACACACTTAACACGCTTAACACACTTAACACGCTTAACACACTTAACACGCTTAACACACTTAACACGCTTAACACACTTAACACGTATAACACACTTAACACACTTAACACGCTTAACACAATTTACACACTTAACACGCTTAACACGCTTAATACACTTAACACGCTTAACACGCTTAATACACTTAACACGCTTAACACACTTAACACACTTAACACGCTTAATACACTTAACACGCTTAACACGCTTAACACACTTAACACGTATAACAAACTTAACACACTTAACACGCTTAACACACTTAACACACTTAACACACTTAACACGCTTAACACGCTTAATACACTTAACACGCTTAACACGCTTAATACACTTAACACGCTTAACACGCTTAATACACTTAACACGCTTAACACACTTAACACGCTTAACACACTTAACACACTTAACACGCTTAACACACTTAACACACTTAACACGCTTAACACGCTTAATACACTTAACACGCTTAACACGCTTAATACACTTAACACGCTTAACACACTTAACACGCTTAACACACTTAACACACTTAACACGCTTAACACGCTTAATACACTTAACACGCTTAACACGCTTAATACACTTAACACGCTTAACACACTTAACACGCTTAACACACTTAACACGCTTAATACACTTAACACACTTAACACGCTTAACACGCTTAATACACTTAACACGCTTAACACGCTTAATACACTTAACACGCTTAACACACTTAACACGCTTAACATACTTAACACACTTAACCCGCTTAACACACTTAACAAGCTTAACATACTTAACACGCTTAACACGCTTAACACGCTTAACACGCTTAACACACGCTTAAAGCACTTAACACGCTTAACACACTTAACACGCTTAACACACGCTTAAAGCACTTAACACGCTTAACACACTTAACACACTTAAAACACTTAACACGCTTAACATGCTTAACACACTTAACACGCTTAACACGCTTAATACACTTAACACGCTTAACACGCTTAACACACTTAACACGCTTAACACACTTAACACACTTAACACGCTTAATACACTTAACACGCTTAACACGCTTAACACACTTAACACGCTTAACACACTTAACACGCTTAACACACTTTACACACTTAACACGCTTAATACACTTAACACGCTTAACACACTTAACACGCGTAACACACTTAACACGCTTAACACGCTTAACACACTTAACACACGCTTAAAGCACTAAACACGCTTAACACACTTAACACGCTCTACACACTTAACACGCTTAACACACTTAATACACTTAACACACTTAACAAGCTTAACACACTTAACACGCTTAATACACTTAACACGCTTAACACGCTTAATACACTTAACACGCTTAACACGCTTAATACACTTAACACGCTTAACACACTTAACACGCTTAACACACTTAATACACTTAACACACTTAACAAGCTTAACACACTTAACACGCTTAACACGCTTAATACACTTAACACGCTTAACACACTTAACACGCTTAACACGCTTAACACGCTTAACACACTTAACACGCTTAATACACTTAACACGCTTAACATGCTTAACACACTTAACACGCTTAACACACTTAACACGCTTAACACACTTAACACGCTTAACACACTTTACACACTTAACACGCTTAACACGCTTAATACACTTAACACGCTTAACACGCTTAATACACTTAACACGCTTAACACACTTAACACGCTTAACAAGCTTTATACACTTAACACGCTTAATACGCTTAATACACTTAACACGCTTAACACACTTAACATGCTTAATACACTTAACACGCTTAACATGCTTAACACACTTAACACGCTTAACACACATAACACGCTTAACACGCTTAACACACTTAACACACTTAACACGCTTAACACACTTTACACACTTAACACGCTTAACACACTTAACACGCTTAACACACTTAACACGCTTAACACACTTAACACACTTAACACGCTTAACACGCTTAATACACTTAACACGCTTAATACACTTAACACGCTTAACACGCTTAATACACTTAACACGCTTAACACGCTTAATACGCTTAACACGCTTAACACACTTAACACGCTAAATACACTTAACACGCTTTACACGCTTAACACACTTAACACGCTTAACACACTTAACACACTTAACACGCTTAACACGCTTAATACACTTAACACGCTTAACACGCTTAATACACTTAACACGCTTAACACACTTAACACGCTTAACACACTTAACACACTTAACACGCTTAACACACTTAACACGCTTAACACGCTTAACACACTTAACACACTTAACACGGTTCGGTTGGGTTGGGTTGGGTATCGGTGCAACCCATTCTGACTTAACCCAACCCAACCCAACTTAACCCAACCAAACCCAAACCAATGTGGGGTGGGTTCGGTCGGGTTGGGTTGGGTATCGGTGCAACCCATTCTGACTTAACCCAACCCAACCCAACTTTACCCAACCCAGCCCAACCCACGGTGGGTTGGGTTGGGTTGGGTTATAGGTTCGGTTGGGTTGGGTTAAGTTGGGTTGGGTAGGGTTAAGTATAACATATGTCGGGTTGGGTTGGGTTGAGTATCGGTTCAACCCATTCTGACTTAACCCAACCCAACCCAACCCAACCCAACCCAAACCATTGTGGGTTGGGTTCGGTTGGGTTGGGTTGGGTTAAGTCAGAATGGGTTGAACCGATACTCAACCCAAGTTGGGTTAAGTTGGGTTGGGTTGGGTTAAGTCAGAATGGGTTGAACCGATACCCAACCCAACCCAACTTAACCCAACCCAACCCAACCCGAACCATTGTGGGTTGGGTTCGGTTGGGTTGGGATGGGTATCGGTGCAACCCATTCTGACTTAACCCAACCCAACCCAACGTAACCCAACGCAACCCAACCCAACCCACGATGGGTTGGGTTGGGTTGGGTTGTGGGTTCGGTTGGGTTGGGTTAAGTTGGGTTGGGTAGGGTTAAGTATAACATATGTCGGGTTGGGTTGGGTTGGGTATCGGTTCAACCCATTCTGACTTAACCCAACCCAACCCAACTTAACCCAACTTGGGTTGGGTATCGGTTCAACCCATTCTGACTTAAATCAACCCAAACCAACTTAACCCAACCCAAAGACTTAACACGCTTAACACACTTAACACGCTTAACACACTTAACACGCTTAACACACTTAACACACTTAACACGCTTAACACGCTTAATACACTTAACACGCTTAACACGCTTAATATACTTAACACGCTTAACACACTTAACACGCGTAACACACTTAACAACACACTTAACACACGCTTAAAGCACTTAACACGCTTAACACACTTAACACGCTTAACACACTTAACACGCTTAACACACTTAACACACTTAACACGCTTAACACGCTTAATACACTTAACACGCTTAACACGCTTAATACACTTAACACGCTTAACACACTTAACACGCTTAACACACTTAACACGCTTAATACACTTAACACACTTAACACGCTTAATACACTTAACACACTTAACACACTTAACACACGCTTAAAGCACTTAACACGCTTAACACACTTAACACGCTCTACACACTTAACACGCTTAACACACTTAACACACTTAACACGCTTAACACACTTAACACACTTAACACGCTTAACACACTTAACACACTTAACACGCTTAACACGCTTAATACACTTAACACGCTTAACACGCTTAATACACTTAACACGCTTAACACGCTTAATACACTTAACATGCTTAACACACTTAACACGCTTAACACACTTAACACACTTAACACGCTTAATTTAACACGCTTAATACACTTAACACGCTTAACACGCTTAATACACTTAACACGCTTAACACACTTAACACGCTTAACACACTTAACCCGCTTAACACGCTTAACACACTTAACACACTTAACACGCTTAACACACTTAACACACTTAACAAGCTTAACACGCTTAACACGCTTAACACGCTTAACACGCTTAACACGCTTAACAAGCTTAACACACTTAATACACTTAACACACTTAACACACGCTTAAAGCACTTAACACGCTTAACACACTTAACACGCTTAACACACTTAACACGCTTAACACACTTAACACGCTTAACACACTTAACACACTTAACACGCTTAACACACTTAACACACTTAACACGCTTAACACACTTAACACGCTTAACACGCTTAACACGCTTAATACACTTAACACGCTTAACACGCTTAACACGCTTAACAAGCTTAACACGCTTAACACACTTAACACGCGTAACACACTTAACACGCTTAACACACTTAACACGCTTAACACGCTTAATACACTTAACACGCTTAACACGCTTAATACACTTAACACGCTTAACACACCTAACACGCTTAACACGCTTAACACACTTAACACACTTAACACGCTTAACACGCTTAACACGCTTAACACACTTAACACACTTAACACGCTTAACACGCTTAATACACTGAACACGCTTAACACGCTTAATACACTTAACACGCTTAACATACTTAACACGCTTAACACACTTAACACACTTAATACGCTTAACACACTTAACACACTTAACACATTCAACACGCTTAATACACTTAATACGCTTAACACGCTTAATACACTTAACAAGCTTAATACACTTAACACGCTTAACACGCTTAATACACTTAACACGCTTAACACACTTAACACGCTTAACACGCTTAACACACTTAACACGCTTAATACACTTTACACGCTTAACATGCTTAACACACTCACGCTTAACATGCTTAACACACTTAACACGCTTAACACACTTAACACGCTTAACACACTTAACACGCTTAACACACTTAACACACTTAACACGCTTAACACGCTTAATACACTTAACACGCTTAACACGCTTAATACACTTAACACGCTTAACACACTTAACACGCGTAACACACTTAACACGCTTAACACGCTTAACACACTTAACACACTTAACACACGCTTAAAGCACTTAACACGCTTAACACACTTAACACGCTTTACACACTTAACACGCTTAACACACTTAACACACTTAACACGCTTAACACACTTAACACACTTAACACGCTTAACACATTTAACACACTTAACACGCTTAACACGCTTAATACACTTAACACGCTTAACACGCTTAATACACTTAACACGCTTAACACACTTAACACGCTTAATACACTTAACACGCTTAACATGCTTAACACACTTAACACGCTTAACACACATAACACGCTTAACACACTTAACACGCTTAACACACTTAACACACCTAACACGCTTAACACACTTAACACACTTAACACACTTAACACGCTTAACACACTTAACACGCTTAACACACTTAACACGCTTAACACGCTTAACACACTTAACACACTTAACACGCTTTACACGCTTAATACACTTAACACGCTTAACACGCTTAATACACTTAACACGCTTAACACACTTAACACGCATAACACACTTAACACACTTAACACGCTTAACACACTTAACACACTTAACACACTTTACACGCTTAACACACATAACACGCTTAACACGCTTAACACGCTTAATACACTTAACACGCTTAACACGCTTAACACACTTAACACGCTTAACACACTTAACACGCTTAACACACTTAACACGCTTAACATGCTTAATACACTTAACACACTCAACACACTTAACACACTTAACACACTTAACACGCTTAACAAGCTTAATACACTTAACACGCTTAATACGCTTAATACACTTAACACGCTTAACACACTTAACATGCTTAATACACTTAACACGCTTAACATGCTTAACACACTTAACACGCTTAACACACATAACACGCTTAACACGCTTAACACACTTAACACACTTAACACGCTTAACACACTTTACACACTTAACACGCTTAACACGCTTAACACACTTAACACGCTTAACACGCTTAACACACTTAACACGCTTAACACGCTTAATACACTTAACACGCTTAATACACTTAACACGCTTAACACGCTTAATACACTTAACACGCTTAACACACTTAACACGCCTAACACACTTAACACGCTTAATACACTTAACAAGCTTAACACGCTTAATACACTTAACACGCTTAACACACTTAACACGCGTAACACACTTAACACGCTTAACACGCTTAACACACTTAACACACTTAACACACGTTTAAAGCACTTAACACGCTTAACACACTTAACACGCTTTACACACTTAACACGCTTAACACACTTAACACACTTAACACGCTTAACACACTTAACACACTTAACACGCTTAACACATTTAACACACTTAACACGCTTAACACGCTTAATACACTTAACACGCTTAACACACTTAACACACTTAACACACTTAACACACTTAACACGCTTAATACACTTAACACGCTTAACATGCTTAACACACTTAACACGCTTAACACACATAACACGCTTAACACACTTAACACGATTAACACACTTAACACACCTAACACGCTTAACACACTTAACACACTTAACACGCTTAACACGCTTAACACGCTTAACACACTTAACACACTTAACACGCTTAACACGCTTAATACACTTAACACGCTTAACACGCTTAATACACTTAACACGCTTAACACACTTAACACGCTTAACACACTTAACACACTTAACACGCTTAACACACTTAACACACTTAACACGCTTAACACGCTTAACACGCTTAATACACTTAACACGCTTTACACGCTTAACAAGCTTAACAAGCTTAACACGCTTAACACACTTAACACGCGTAACACACTTAACACGCTTAACACACTTAACACGCTTAACACGCTTAATACACTTAACACACTTAACACGCTTAATACACTTAACACGCTTAACACGCTTAACACACTTAACACGCTTAACACACTTAACACACTTAACACGCTTAACACGCTTAATACACTTAACACGCTTTACACGCTTAATACACTTAACACGCTTAAAACACTTAACACGCTTAACACACTTAACACGCTTAACACACTTAACACACTTAACACGCTTAACACGCTTAATACACTTAACACGCTTAACACGCTTAATACACTTAACACGCTTAACACACTTAACACGCTTAACACACTTAACACGCTTAATACACTTAACACACTTAACACACTTAACACGCTTAACACGCTTAATACACTTAACACGCTTAACACGCTTAATACACTTAACACGCTTAACACACTTAACACGCTTAACACACTTAACACGCTTAACACACTTAACACGCTTAACACACTTAACACGCTTAACACACTTAACACGTATAACAAACTTAACACACTTAACACGCTTAACACACTTAACACACTTAACACGCTTAACACGCTTAATACACTTAACACGCTTAACACGCTTAATACACTTAACACGCTTAACACACTTAACACACTTAACACGCTTAATACACTTAACACGCTTAACACGCTTAACACACTTAACACGTATAACACACTTAACACACTTAACACGCTTAACACACTTAACACACTTAACACACTTAACACGCTTAACACGCTTAATACACTTAACACGCTTAACACGCTTAATACACTTAACACGCTTAACACGCTTAATACACTTAACACGCTTAACACACTTAACACGCTTTACACGCTTAATACACTTAACACGCTTAACACGCTTAATACACTTAACACGCTTAACACACTTAACACGCTTAACACACTTAACACGCTTAATACACTTAACACACTTAACACGCTTAACACGCTTAATACACTTAACACGCTTAACACGCTTAATACACTTAACACGCTTAACACACTTAACACGCTTAACATACTTAACACACTTAACCCGCTTAACACACTTAACAAGCTTAACATACTTAACACGCTTAACACGCTTAACACGCTTAACACGCTTAACACACGCTTAAAGCACTTAACACGCTTAACACACTTAACACGCTTAACACACGCTTAAAGCACTTAACACGCTTAACACACTTAACACACTTAAAACACTTAACACGCTTAACATGCTTAACACACTTAACACGCTTAACACGCTTAATACACTTAACACGCTTAACACGCTTAACACACTTAACACGCTTAACACACTTAACACACTTAACACGCTTAACACGCTTAATACACTTAACACGCTTAACACGCTTAACACACTTAACACGCTTAACACACTTAACACGCTTAACACACTTTACACACTTAACACGCTTAATACACTTAACACGCTTAACACACTTAACACGCGTAACACACTTAACACGCTTAACACGCTTAACACACTTAACACACGCTTAAAGCACTAAACACGCTTAACACACTTAACACGCTCTACACACTTAACACGCTTAACACACTTAATACACTTAACACACTTAACAAGCTTAACACACTTAACACGCTTAATACACTTAACACGCTTAACACGCTTAATACACTTAACACGCTTAACACACTTAACACGCTTAATACACTTAACACGCTTAACACGCTTAACACACTTAACACGCTTAACACACTTAATACACTTAACACACTTAACAAGCTTAACACACTTAACACGCTTAACACGCTTAATACACTTAACACGCTTAACACGCTTAATACACTTAACACGCTTAACACACTTAACACGCTTAACACACTTAATACACTTAACACACTTAACAAGCTTAACACACTTAACACGCTTAACACGCTTAATACACTTAACACGCTTAACACACTTAACACACTTAACACGCTTAACACGCTTAATACACTTAACACGCTTTACACGCTTAATACACTTAACACGCTTAACACACTTAACACGCTTAACACACTTAACACACTTAACACGCTTAACACACTTAACACACTTAACACACTCAACACGCTTAATACACTTAACACGCTTAACACGCTTAATACACTTAACACGCTTAACACGCTTAATACACTTAACACGCTTAACACGCTTAATACACTTAACACGCTTAACACGCTTAATACACTTAACACGCTTAACACACTTAACACGCTTAACACGCTTAACACACTTAACACGCTTAATAAATAAATAAAAAAAATAAAAATAAAAAAAAATAAAAATCATTTATTTCAGACTAGAGTCCATATATGGTTAGTAAACAATGAAATCTTATTGCTAGTGTTAGTATGACATAAAAAGAGGGACATAACATAATTAAACAATGACTGCATGCAGTCTCTGCCAGCGGGTGAGCATGGGGCCATTTTCACGCTCCGTAAACACGCTCAGAATGCTGTTGGGGCTGCCGCGCAGGCGACGCATCATGGAGGCGCACCTCTTGCGCATTATCGCCGCAAAGCCGTCAGTTTGTGCCTCCGCAAACATACCAGAGGCACTACAAAATCGCGGCAACCCCATCAACACCCGGAATGCGTTATTGTATTGAACACGTAGGCCGTTGTATGCCTTTTGCGTAAAGTTGGTCCACAGGCTGCAAGTGTAAAACGACTGACAGTACGCTTTAAAAAGTGTAGTCTTTACTTTTACAGTACATCTCGCAAACCTGCGGGCCAACATGTTGCATCGGACAGCCAACGACCTACGCTCCCGCTCAATGTCTAAGTTATCACTTAGGTCATCCGTCACCCAGTGACCCAGGTACTTGAACTTAGTGACAAATTTTAAAGGGACGTCGTAGAGTGTCACTAACGGTACAGTCGGATAAGTTTTCCTGCCAGCTTTAAAAATCATCACTTCGCTCTTCTTCACGTTGTACCTGAGTCCATGGGCCGCAGCATACGACTCGCATATTTTTGTCAACCTCCTCATTGCGTCGATCGAAGGGCCAAGCAGCACCATGTCGTCAGCATAACTTAAATTGTTGACGGCGACTCCGTCAATGTGACATCCGGTATAGGTACTGCTCAGCTCCTCGATGAGTTGGTCGACATACGAGTTAAACAGTTTGGGGGAAGACAGCCCACCCTGTCGTACCCCGCATACCAATTTATAGTCGCTGGATATTGAATTGCCCCACCTTACAAAATTATTTTGATGGCAATACCAATATTTGAACAAGGCTATCACTTCCCGAGGTACACTTGTCTCATTACGTAGCTTGTCCCATAAGATGTCATATGATACAAGGTCGAATGCCTTCGATAGATCCAGGAACACACCATAAACCGGTGTGTTCCTACTGGTATAGTACTGGACGGTATTCTTGAGGGCCAGGATAGCACTCTCTGTGGACAGCCCCCGCCGGAAGCCAAATTGGGCGTCATTCACTTTGATATGCTGATCCAAGCTGGCATCAAGCAGACCGTCCAGTACCTTGGCAATGGTGGTAGCCAGGGATATCGGCCTATAATTAGACAAGTCTGAGGTATCGCCAGTTTTATTTTTAACGATGGGAACTACAACAGTCTGCATTAGTTCATCGGGCAGATAACAATGGCCCAAACAAAGTGTAAAAAACATAGCTAGTACTCTAGGCCGATGTTTTCCAGCGTATTTCAGGTGCTCAATGCTGAGTCCATCATGTCCCGGTGATTTACCCCTGACCATTTTATTAATAACTGATGACACTTGTTTTGCGGTGAATGTGACGCTCAGCTCGGGGGGGAAGTCCTCAACATTAAACACCTGCGACGCTGGACCCAGCGGCGATTCGACTTTGAAATTACTCTTAAATAAATTAGCTATTTCAGACGGATCATTCACACCGTCTACGCTCACGGGAAGCCCGGACTTAAGGTTGAGTTTATTGGTAGATTTCCAAAACCTTCCAAACTTCTTATCAAAATGGTGTTGAGCGATGATATCCATTTTAATCTGTTGTTCATTATTTTGACACCATTTTAATTTTGATTTGAAAAGTCGCCGGGAATCACACATCTCCTCATAAATACGTCCCGCCGCAGGCTTTCCGTACAACACCCAGTTCTGAAAGCAAAGCCTAGCCCTCCCGTGAGCACCCCGGACATGCTTGTTCCAGCCCGTAATATACCTACCCCGTCTTACGACTTTAGTATTGTAACTGCTCTCTGATGCCTCAATCAATGTGGCTATGATCTTTCCGTACATATTTTTCAAAATCATCCTATGATTACTGTCCATGCACACCCTATTTGCACAACTACTTAACTCTGTAGGAAAATCGATTTCCCGCAGTTTACAATTACATATTTCGTTGAACTGTGTAATTTGAGCCTCATCCCGCTCCCCCCACGCAACCTTGTTAATAGCAGGAGTATCATTTACAAGCTTAGGTTTTA
This sequence comes from Epinotia brunnichana, assembly GCA_963854355.1. Lineage (NCBI taxonomy): Eukaryota > Metazoa > Arthropoda > Insecta > Lepidoptera > Tortricidae > Epinotia > Epinotia brunnichana. The sequence continues at coordinate 83,790 of CAWKZR010000043.1, forward strand.
TTCTGGTAAGATTACATTCGACAAGCAGAGGGTAATGGTCCGACCAATATGTATCGAATAACACTGACACGCTATGCACTGACTGACGCGCAGCGCTGGTGGCTAGACAATGGTCTAGCCACCGCTGACAACCGTGCGCGTCACTCACGAAAGTGTATGTACTAGGCGCCAGCCTTTCAAAATCTACACATGACCAAGACTGTTCTTCACAAAAATTCATAAGTTCTGTAGCAAATAGTTCTCCAGGATGCGCGTTATAGTCGCCTAACATAAACACAGATTCTACACTTTGACTTTCGATTATAGCACTTATTTCACTTAGGCATTCTATGAATTCTATTAAATTATCGTTACAAGCGGTGGGCATGTACACTGAAAATATTAAGATAGAACGATTGTTTGACAGTACCTTGATAGCGGCCAGACGCACACTTTTGCACGATATGACCGACTTACACACTACACACACTTAACACGCTTAACATGCTTAACACACTCACGCTTAACATGCTTAACACACTTAACACGCTTAACACACTTAACACGCTTAACACACTTAACACGCTTAACACACTTAACACACTTAACACGCTTAACACGCTTAATACACTTAACAAGCTTAACACGCTTAATACACTTAACACGCTTAACACACTTAACACGCGTAACACACTTAACACGCTTAACACGCTTAACACACTTAACACACTTAACACACGTTTAAAGCACTTAACACGCTTAACACACTTAACACGCTTTACACACTTAACACGCTTAACACACTTAACACACTTAACACGCTTAACACACTTAACACACTTAACACGCTTAACACATTTAACACACTTAACACGCTTAACACGCTTAATACACTTAACACGCTTAACACACTTAACACACTTAACACACTTAACACACTTAACACACTTAACACGCTTAATACACTTAACACGCTTAACATGCTTAACACACTTAACACGCTTAACACACATAACACGCTTAACACACTTAACACGCTTAACACACTTAACACACCTAACACGCTTAACACACTTAACACACTTAACACGCTTAACACGCTTAACACGCTTAACACACTTAACACACTTAACACGCTTAACACGCTTAATACACTTAACACGCTTAACACGCTTAATACACTTAACACGCTTAACACACTTAACACGCTTAACACACTTAACACACTTAACACGCTTAACACACTTAACACACTTAACACGCTTAACACGCTTAACACACATAACACGCTTAACACGCTTAACACGCTTAATACATTTAACACGCTTAACACGCTTAATACACTTAACACGCTTAACACACTTAACACGCTTAACATGCTTAATACACTTAACACGCTTAACACACTTAACACACTTAACACACTTAACACGCTTAACAAGCTTTATACACTTAACACGCTTAATACGCTTAATACACTTAACACGCTTAACACACTTAACATGCTTAATACACTTAACACGCTTAACATGCTTAACACACTTAACACGCTTAACACACATAACACGCTTAACACGCTTAACACACTTAACACACTTAACACGCTTAACACACTTTACACACTTAACACGCTTAACACACTTAACACGCTTAACACACTTAACACGCTTAACACGCTTAACACACTTAACACACTTAACACGCTTAACACGGTTCGGTTGGGTTGGGTTGGGTATCGGTGCAACCCATTCTGACTTAACCCAACCCAACCCAACTTAACCCAACCAAACCCAAACCAATGTGGGGTGGGTTCGGTCGGGTTGGGTTGGGTATCGGTGCAACCCATTCTGACTTAACCCAACCCAACCCAACTTTACCCAACCCAGCCCAACCCACGGTGGGTTGGGTTGGGTTGGGTTATAGGTTCGGTTGGGTTGGGTTAAGTTGGGTTGGGTAGGGTTAAGTATAACATATGTCGGGTTGGGTTGGGTTGAGTATCGGTTCAACCCATTCTGACTTAACCCAACCCAACCCAACCCAACCCAAACCATTGTGGGTTGGGTTCGGTTGGGTTGGGTTGGGTTAAGTCAGAATGGGTTGAACCGATACTCAACCCAAGTTGGGTTAAGTTGGGTTGGGTTGGGTTAAGTCAGAATGGGTTGAACCGATACCCAACCCAACCCAACTTAACCCAACCCAACCCAACCCTAACCATTGTGGGTTGGGTTCGGTTGGGTTGGGATGGGTATCGGTGCAACCCATTCTGACTTAACCCAACCCAACCCAACGTAACCCAACGCAACCCAACCCAACCCACGATGGGTTGGGTTGGGTTGGGTTGTGGGTTCGGTTGGGTTGGGTTAAGTTGGGTTGGGTAGGGTTAAGTATAACATATGTCGGGTTGGGTTGGGTTGGGTATCGGTTCAACCCATTCTGACTTAACCCAACCCAACCCAACTTAACCCAACTTGGGTTGGGTATCGGTTCAACCCATTCTGACTTAACCCAACCCAAACCAACTTAACCCAACCCAAAGACTTAACACGCTTAACACACTTAACACGCTTAACACACTTAACACGCTTAACACGCTTAACACACTTAACACGCTTAACACGCTTAATACACTTAACACGCTTAACACGCTTAATATACTTAACACGCTTAACACACTTAACACGCGTAACACACTTAACACGCTTAACACGCTTAACACACTTAACACACTTAACACACGCTTAAAGCACTTAACACGCTTAACACACTTAACACGCTTAACACACTTAACACGCTTAACACACTTAACACACTTAACACGCTTAACACGCTTAATACACTTAACACGCTTAACACGCTTAATACACTTAACACGCTTAACACACTTAACACGCTTAACACACTTAACACGCTTAATACACTTAACACACTTAACACGCTTAATACACTTAACACACTTAACACACTTAACACACGCTTAAAGCACTTAACACGCTTAACACACTTAACACGCTCTACACACTTAACACGCTTAACACACTAAACACAATTAACACGCTTAACACACTTAACACACTTAACACGCTTAACACACTTAACACACTTAACACGCTTAACACGCTTAATACACTTAACACGCTTAACACGCTTAATACACTTAACACGCTTAACACGCTTAATACACTTAACATGCTTAACACACTTAACACGCTTAACACACTTAACACACTTAACACGCTTAATACACTTAACACGCTTAACACACTTAACACGCTTAACACACTTAACACGCTTAATACACTTAACACACTTAACATGCTTAACACGCTTAACACGCATAATACACTTAACACGCTTTACACGCTTAATACACTTAACACGCTTAACACACTTAACACGCTTAACACACTTAACACACTTAACCCGCTTAACACGCTTAACACACTTAACACACTTAACACGCTTAACACACTTAAAACACTTAACAAGCTTAACACGCTTAACACGCTTAACACGCTTAACACGCTTAACACGCTTAACAAGCTTAACACACTTAATACACTTAACACACTTAACACACGCTTAAAGCACTTAACACGCTTAACACACTTAACACGCTTAACACACTTAACACGCTTAACACACTTAACACGCTTAACACACTTAACACACTTAACACGCTTAACACACTTAACACACTTAACACGCTTAACACACTTAACACGCTTAACACGCTTAACACGCTTAATACACTTAACACGCTTAACACGCTTAACACGCTTAACAAGCTTAACACGCTTAACACACTTAACACGCGTAACACACTAAACACGCTTAACACACTTAACACGCTTAACACGCTTAATACACTTAACACGCTTAACACGCTTAACACGCTTAACACGCTTAACACACTTAACACGCTTAACACGCTTAACACACTTAACACACTTAACACGCTTAACACGCTTAACACGCTTAATACACTGAACACGCTTAACACGCTTAATACACTTAACACGCTTAACACGCTTAACACGCTTAATACACTTAACACGCTTAACACGCTTAACACGCTTAACAAGCTTAACACGCTTAACACACTTAACACGCGTAACACACTTAACACGCTTAACACACTTAACACGCTTAACACGCTTAATACACTTAACACACTTAACACGCTTAATACACTTAACACGCTTAACACGCTTAACACACTTAACACGCTTAACACACTTAACACACTTAACACGCTTAACACGCTTAATACACTTAACACGCTTAACACGCTTAACAAGCTTAACACACTTAACACGCTTAACACGCTTAACACACTTAACACACTTAACACGCTTAACACGCTTAATACACTGAACACGCTTAACACGCTTAATACACTTAACACGCTTAACACGCTTAACACGCTTAATACACTTAACACGCTTAACACGCTTAACACGCTTAACAAGCTTAACACGCTTAACACACTTAACACGCGTAACACACTTAACACGCTTAACACACTTAACACGCTTAACACGCTTAATACACTTAACACACTTAACACGCTTAATACACTTAACACGCTTAACACGCTTAACACACTTAACACGCTTAACACACTTAACACACTTAACACGCTTAACACGCTTAATACACTTAACACGCTTTACACGCTTAACACGCTTAACAAGCTTAACACGCTTAACACACTTAACACGCGTAACACACTTAACACGCTTAACACACTTAACACGCTTAACACGCTTAATACACTTAACACACTTAACACGCTTAATACACTTAACACGCTTAACACGCTTAACACACTTAACACGCTTAACACACTTAACACACTTAACACGCTTAACACGCTTAATACACTTAACACGCTTTACACGCTTAATACACTTAACACGCTTAACACACTTAACACGCTTAACACACTTAACACACTTAACACGCTTAACACACTTAACACACTTAACACGCTTAACACGCTTAATACACTTAACACGCTTAACACGCTTAATACACTTAACACGCTTAACACACTTAACACGCTTAACACACTTAACACGCTTAATACACTTAACACACTTAACACACTTAACACGCTTAACACGCTTAACACGCTTAATACACTTAACACGCTTAACACGCTTAATACACTTAACACGCTTAACACACTTAACACGCTTAACACACTTAACACGCTTAACACACTTAACACGCTTAACACACTTAACACGCTTAACACACTTAACACGTATAACACACTTAACACACTTAACACGCTTAACACAATTTACACACTTAACACGCTTAACACGCTTAATACACTTAACACGCTTAACACGCTTAATACACTTAACACGCTTAACACACTTAACACACTTAACACGCTTAATACACTTAACACGCTTAACACGCTTAACACACTTAACACGTATAACAAACTTAACACACTTAACACGCTTAACACACTTAACACACTTAACACACTTAACACGCTTAACACGCTTAATACACTTAACACGCTTAACACGCTTAATACACTTAACACGCTTAACACGCTTAATACACTTAACACGCTTAACACACTTAACACGCTTAACACACTTAACACACTTAACACGCTTAACACACTTAACACACTTAACACGCTTAACACGCTTAATACACTTAACACGCTTAACACGCTTAATACACTTAACACGCTTAACACACTTAACACGCTTAACACACTTAACACACTTAACACGCTTAACACGCTTAATACACTTAACACGCTTAACACGCTTAATACACTTAACACGCTTAACACACTTAACACGCTTAACACACTTAACACGCTTAATACACTTAACACACTTAACACGCTTAACACGCTTAATACACTTAACACGCTTAACACGCTTAATACACTTAACACGCTTAACACACTTAACACGCTTAACATACTTAACACACTTAACCCGCTTAACACACTTAACAAGCTTAACATACTTAACACGCTTAACACGCTTAACACGCTTAACACGCTTAACACACGCTTAAAGCACTTAACACGCTTAACACACTTAACACGCTTAACACACGCTTAAAGCACTTAACACGCTTAACACACTTAACACACTTAAAACACTTAACACGCTTAACATGCTTAACACACTTAACACGCTTAACACGCTTAATACACTTAACACGCTTAACACGCTTAACACACTTAACACGCTTAACACACTTAACACACTTAACACGCTTAATACACTTAACACGCTTAACACGCTTAACACACTTAACACGCTTAACACACTTAACACGCTTAACACACTTTACACACTTAACACGCTTAATACACTTAACACGCTTAACACACTTAACACGCGTAACACACTTAACACGCTTAACACGCTTAACACACTTAACACACGCTTAAAGCACTAAACACGCTTAACACACTTAACACGCTCTACACACTTAACACGCTTAACACACTTAATACACTTAACACACTTAACAAGCTTAACACACTTAACACGCTTAATACACTTAACACGCTTAACACGCTTAATACACTTAACACGCTTAACACGCTTAATACACTTAACACGCTTAACACACTTAACACGCTTAACACACTTAATACACTTAACACACTTAACAAGCTTAACACACTTAACACGCTTAACACGCTTAATACACTTAACACGCTTAACACACTTAACACGCTTAACACGCTTAACACGCTTAACACACTTAACACGCTTAATACACTTAACACGCTTAACATGCTTAACACACTTAACACGCTTAACACACTTAACACGCTTAACACACTTAACACGCTTAACACACTTTACACACTTAACACGCTTAACACGCTTAATACACTTAACACGCTTAACACGCTTAATACACTTAACACGCTTAACACACTTAACACGCGTAACACACTTAACACGCTTAACACGCTTAACACACTTAACACACTTAACACACGCTTAAAGCACTTAACACGCTTAACACACTTAACACGCTCTACACACTTAACACGCTTAACACACTTAACACACTTAACACGCTTAACACACTTAACACACTTAACACGCTTAACACACTTAACACACTAAACACGCTGAACACGCTTAATACACTTAACACGCTTAACACGCTTAATACACTTAACACGCTTAACACGCTTAATACACTTCTTAACACACTTAACACACTTAACACACTTAACACACTTAACACCCTTAACACACTTAATACACTTAACACACTTAACAAGCTTAACACACTTAACACGCTTAACACGCTTAATACACTTAACACGCTTAACACGCTTAATACACTTAACACGCTTAACACACTTAACACGCTTAATACACTTAACACGCTTAACACGCTTAACACACTTAACTCACTTAACACACTTAACACGCTTAACACGCTTAATACACTTAACACGCTTAACAAGCTTAACACGCTTAACACGCTTAACACACTTAACACGCTTAACATGCTTAATACACTTAACACGCTTAACACGCTTAATACACTTAACACGCTTAACACACTTAACACGCTTAATACACTTAACACGCTTAACACGCTTAACACACTTAACACGCTTAACACACTTAACACACTTAACACGCTTAATACACTTAACACGCTTAACACGCTTAATACACTTTACACGCTTAACACACTTAACACGCTTAACACACTTAACACACTTAACACGCTTAACACACTTAACACACTTAACACGCTTAACACGCTTAATACACTTAACACGCTTAACACGCTTAATACACTTAACACGCTTAACACACTTAACACGCTTAACACACTTAACACACTTAACACGCTTAACACGCTTAATACACTTAACACGCTTAACACGCTTAACACACTTAACACACTTAACACGCTTAACACGCTTAATACACTTAAAACGCTTAACACGCTTAATACACTTAACACGCTTAACACACTTAACACGCTTAACACACTTAACACACTTAACACGCTTAACACACTTAACACGCTTAACACGCTTAACACGCTTAACACACTTAACACACTTAACAAGCTTAACACGCTTAACACGCTTTACACGCTTCACACGCTTAACACGCTTAACACGCTTAGCAAGCTTAACACACTTAACACGCTTAACAAGCTTAACACACTTAATACACTTAACACACTTAACACACGCTTAAAGCACTTAACACGCTTAACACACTTAACACGCTTAACACACTTAACACGCTTAACACGCTTAACACACTTAACACGCTTAACACGCTTAATACACTTAACACGCTTAACACGCTTAATATACTTAACACGCTTAACACACTTAACACGCGTAACACACTTAACACGCTTAACACGCTTAACACACTTAACACACTTAACACACGCTTAAAGCACTTAACACGCTTAACACACTTAACACGCTTAACACACTTAACACGCTTAACACACTTAACACACTTAACACGCTTAACACGCTTAATACACTTAACACGCTTAACACGCTTAATACACTTAACACGCTTAACACACTTAACACGCTTAACACACTTAACACGCTTAATACACTTAACACACTTAACACGCTTAATACACTTAACACACTTAACACACTTAACACACGCTTAAAGCACTTAACACGCTTAACACACTTAACACGCTCTACACACTTAACACGCTTAACACACTAAACACAATTAACACGCTTAACACACTTAACACACTTAACACGCTTAACACACTTAACACACTTAACACGCTTAACACGCTTAATACACTTAACACGCTTAACACGCTTAATACACTTAACACGCTTAACACGCTTAATACACTTAACATGCTTAACACACTTAACACGCTTAACACACTTAACACACTTAACACGCTTAATACACTTAACACGCTTAACACACTTAACACGCTTAACACACTTAACACGCTTAATACACTTAACACACTTAACATGCTTAACACGCTTAACACGCATAATACACTTAACACGCTTAACACGCTTAATACACTTAACACGCTTAACACACTTAACACGCTTAACACACTTAACACACTTAACCCGCTTAACACGCTTAACACACTTAACACACTTAACACGCTTAACACACTTAACACACTTAACAAGCTTAACACGCTT